>CM060958.1:120613658-120725644 GCA_030765055.1 Mantis religiosa
ATAACATTCGTAGATGATATCATCAGTTTGAAATACCGGCTGCATTTGTAAAGGGAAGTGCAAGGGACGACCAGGAGTAAGTGAAGAGACTGTAGCCCAAAGAAATCAGTCCGGAACTCTAGACGTGAATTAGAAATTCCTGTGTCGATTGGAAAGTTATAAGAAAACGCTTACGGCTACGTACTTATCGTTTACAGTTATTACAGGCTCTAAAGCCGACAGATCACGGATTACGTGGCAACTTCGCGAACGACATGTTGTTTCATAATGGTGACAATTTTATGGATCGTGTTGTCTTCAGTAATGAATCGACATTTCACCTTAGTGGATATGTTAACACTCATAATGTGCGCATCTAGGGCTCAGAAAATCCTCATGAGATGGTACAAAAGCAACGATATTCCCCTAAACTAAAATTTTTTCGTGCTGTATCCCAGCGAAAAGTTTATGGGTCTTTCTTATTTGGTGAGCATACTGTAACTGGCACTTTTTACCTCATGAGATGGCACAAATGCAACGATATTCCCCTAAACTAAATGTTTTTCGTGCTGTACCCCAGCAAAAAGTTTATGGGTCTTTCTTATTTAGTGAGCATACTGTAACTGGCACTTTTTACCTTGATACACTGGAGCAATTGTTCTTTCCTCAGTTCGAAGAAAATGAGCCAGATAACTTTTTACCGGCAAGATGGTGCGCCAACTCACTGGCAAAACGAAGTACGCGATTGGTTGATCGTCACAGTACCCGAGCGCTGGATAGGCCGCAAGGGCCCCAATGACAGGGCTTGCTATTCATGGCCTCCACGTGCTCCTGGCCTAACGCCATGCGACTTTAACATTTGGGGCTTGATCAAGGCTCACGTGTACTTGCCTCCGTACCAGCTGATCTTCCTGAATTAAGAAACCGGAATGAAGCAGCTGTTGCTACAATTACTGAATACACACTTATCAACATTTGGTAAGAACTTGGGTATAGATTTGATGTGTGCCGTGTGAAAAAGGGTAGTCAAATTGAACATTTATAAGGTTATTGGTAAAACCGTTTGAGTTGCTCTTTCATTTAACATATCATTTACAACTGTAAGCTGAATAGGAGTTAAAAGGAGTTAAGTCCTCGATATTCATTTATATACACTCTGTATATATCGTTGAAAATTCATACGCATAGCTCTGTATGTTATTAGAAGCGAACGGATTTATAGGCATTAAAATGTGTGAAATAGGTAGGCAAAAAGGGCACTAAAATGGGCCAAATATGCACTTAAATAGTGATACTGAAATTATGGTTTGACAGAAGCAGTCATGATAGATGTCGAAGGAATGTTGGTTTTTGTGACGACCAAGGCCAAGGTCAGTTCAGTTGGGGAAAGTCTGTAACAATGCTATGAATGAAAGAAGCAATGTCCTTAGAAGGTTTCTAAAGGAATTGTCACTTGACGTATATAAATAGCGAATTCTTTGGATCGTTTACAATGGCGACCAAAACAGCCACAAAAGGACTTTGTTTAAAAGAGTTTGAGAAGGGAAAGTTAGGGGATATATACACGCATGCAGTTGTGGTTAAAGCAGTCGTCGGTGTATAGCCGATATGGCTATATCGCGGCTAGGAAGCCATTATAAACATTCTTCGGCGTGAAGCCGCGGAGAGGAGTCTGAGACGTCAAGACTATTAGAGCGGTTAACTTATTCTGTATTGAATATTTGTTGGGTCATCAAAATTTATCGAGTAATATAATTAGCATTCAGTCACGATAAACCGAGATTGGTAACTCTCAGTCGGCAGCTTCCATTTCGAGGTTTGAAAAGAAGAAGCAGTGAATAAATAATTTGGAGATGGGCATTCCAGTGTTGTAAAATTTCCTTCCCACACACATCCACGCATACCCTGAGAGAAACCTCATTGCTCACTATAATATTTGCTCCAAACTGGTGCACAACGTGGAGCTGTGGTAACCTGTGATCGCCACCCACCTCATTTTCGTATCAAACTGGCGCGCCAACGCAGGGCACGATAGGAGAAGGACGTTCGACAACAAGTGGAGGTTCAACCTGAGGAGGAGGTTCGACCGAGAACGAGTTTCAACCCGACAACGAGGTTCAACAGGAGAAGGTGGTTCGATAGGAGGACGGTCGACCCATCAAGAAATTCGTCAAGAGTTCGACTGGAAAGAAGAAAGGAGGCCGACATCATCAGAGACATCAGGAGCCAGTAAAAACAATCAAAGGTACAGAGTGTAAAATTATATACTAGACTATGGGAATTTATTTGAGAAGTGAAAAACAAGATTTAAGTAAAAATTTGTAGAAAACATGGAAATTCAAGAGGTTTATAGTAGCAGTAGGCAGGAAGTCGAAGTACCAGAGCGTAGTAGAACTGTCCTAGATAATGTAGAAAGGAAATAAATATGTTAGAGGAAATCAGAAAAGTGTTCGCAAGCGTTGAAAGTTTAAGTGAAAGTTTAAATAAAAAGATAGATGATAACAATCAAAGTTTAAGAAGAGAGATGAAGGATAACAATCAAAGTTTAAAAAAGGTAGAAGAAAAGTTAGCAAAATAGTGTCCAGAAGTTAGAGGTAGGACAAAAAGAACTGGGAAAGAAGTTAGACACTCGACAACAGGCGTTAGAAAATTTCGGGAAAGTTAGCCAGGAAGAAGAGAATGTAAGAGAAGAAGCTGGTCAGGTAACAGACAATGTAGGGAAAGATGTTAGTGAAGAGACGCAGAACGCTGAAAATGAAGTTTTGAATGTAGTTAATTAAAGGTCAGATAGTGAAAAGAGAAAACTTGGGGAGGAAATAGTACAGAAATTAGACGAAGAAATAGGAATGGCTAGAGAAGAGTTAGGAGAAACTAGGAGTAGACTAGAAATATCAGAGTGGGAAAATAGAATACAGACGAGGAATTTGGAGGAAATCACTAATGAAATGAATGAGGTCGCAATAGAAATCACGGTGACAAAGGGAACTGAAATTTTCAATCTAGCTAGTGAATGGTCAGATAGTGAAAACAGAAAACTGAGAGAGCAAATCGTACAGAACTTAGGCAAAGAGAGAGAAGTAGCTAGAAAAGAGTTAGAAGAAACTAGGAGTAGATTGGTAGTATCAGAATGGGAAATTAGAAAACAGAGGAGGAATTTGAAGAAAACCACAAGTGAAATTAGTGAGGTAACAATAGAGGTCATGGCGACGAAGCAAACATGGAAAAGCATTCAAAATCCAGGGATAAACGAAACAGAAATATTAAAATATTTCGGGCAAGGGGCACAGTTCCATCAGAATATGTGTAGAAATTATAGGACAGGATATCTATGTACAATATCTAAGCTAGATATGGAAAAATCTTGGGGATGTAGAATAAATAAGTCCTTTATACATGGAAAAGTCCGCAAAATTCTCTTGTATTTCGAAGTACGTTGTGGAATGATGAATTTTCTTGTAAATGGTAGGAACTTAGGCTAAAGTATTCAAAATTGCCATAAAAATTGTAAAAGGAAAAGAAACAAACTTGTAAAATGTATGCTAAGTATAAATGGTGTAGTGTAAAAGGTATAGGTTAAGTATAAACAGTGTCGTGACAGTGCAGTGAAACTTAAAACTAAACAAGTGAAAAAAATATATAGAAATGAAAATCAGAACACTTAAAGACTTTTGAAAATAATATTTATACAGAATCCTAAAGAAGCATTCGGAAATGTATAAAAAAATTAACCAGTTAAAAAAATATCAGAACAATGAAAGACTTTTGAAAAGAATATTTATATAGAATCAAGAAGAAGAACTCAGAAATGTTGTATACAAATATAATCTTATGAATGTACCATTGATTTAAACCTGGGAGTGTATATTTAGGAATTGTTTCAAGTGTAACAACAATATGAATTAATTTTAAGTAGATCAGATGGAGAAAAAAGGAGATGATGTAGATTGAAATATTTTCCGAGTAATATTTAAAAGTTGAAAATTGCAGATCAGAATGTTGGTAAATTTTAAATGAACCATTGTTATGTAACTAGGTGAATAATTTTTAGGAAATGTCATGTAAAAATTAATGTTGTGAATAGAAATTGTAAAATGAATTGGAAGTTGCTGACAAAAGTCTAATATTTTGCGTTATATTCGGGCAAGACATATATATTATTTCATTATGGGATAATCAAATAATATCTATGGGGGCATTTGATACCGAAATTATCGTTTGACAGGAGCAGTCATGATAAATGTCGAAGGAATGTTGGTTCTTTGTGACGACCAAGGCCAAGGTCAGTTCAGTTGGGGAAAGTCTGTAACAATGCCATGAATGAAAGAAGCAATGTCCTTAGAAGGTTTCTAAAGGAATTGTCACTTGACGTATATGAATAGCGAATTCTTTGGATCGTTTACAATGGCGACCAAAACAGCCACAAAAGGACTTTGTTTAATAGAGTTTGAAAAGGGAAAGTTAGGGGATATATACACGCACGCAGTTGTGGTTAAAGCAGTCGTCGGTGTATAGCCGATATGGCTATTTCGCGGCTAGGAAGCCATTATAAACATTCTTCGGCCTGAAGCCGCGGAGAGGAGTCTGAGACGTCAAGCCTATTAGAGCGGTCAACTTGTTCGGTGTTTCATTATTGTCGGTTCATATATACGAGAGGAACAAATAAAGTTTATCGAACAATAAACATTCTGCCGTCAGTCTCCGTGAACAGTGATCAATTGTGGTAACCCTCGTTCGCCAATCATTAGATTTTGTTCGCCACATATAATTTGCTACAAACGGCACTAAAAATTTGCTAATTAAGCCCTTAGAAATACACAATATTAGTAAAGTGGTTCTTAAAATGCACTATAAAAGCACTATACCAAAATGACAGTTATGGCAACATATGATGCAACAAATTCGCTAAACATATACTATTTTGTGGTTCCCTATGCGAAATAGTTCTACATTTATTCCAAATTTCATAAATGTTTCCACAGCAATTTAAAATAACAGATATTGTAGTATAATTAAAATGCATATAAATCCACTTCACTAAGTAAGAACCATAATGCGTAGAAAGGTGTGAAGCAGTGTCATAAATGTAAAACATGGGTTTTTTGAGGAGGGGACTTAAGGATGAAAATTGAAATAACTGAAACTTTTGTTAGATTTGTTTCGAATTTATACCATTTATTTTTCTGATCAAACAAGAATGGAATAATACCAAGTTTCAGCTTTATAGTTACAATAGTTTCTGAGGAATTAAGAGTTTATATCTAAATTACACGCGATTTTCAAAATGTTCGACATATTGTAATTTTAAGAATTAATGCTTGGGGTATAAGCTTCTGTACCTATTTTAACCTATTAGGGACCTGTATCTATGTGAAATATTTGTTTTCGCTATATCAACGAAGGGGAAAAGATAATCATACATATTAAAAATCTTTTTCCTAAACGTTTTCATTAGGAAATAAGCACTATAATCCTTTTCAATACAAATAACTAAATCACAACAAATATAAATTGGGTACACTTAATATGCAGTTGTCCCTACAGGCATGTTTAGAATTGCATACAGATTAATAGAAAATTGCATCCTGTGGAACATTTTGAAATTATAAGAATGTAAACATTTGGAATCTGAGAAATATGAGCTTAAAATTACGTAATAGCAGCTACGATACACCTGTAGGGCTATTTAAATAGTCATGTGACGTTTTCTGTAGTGCCGCTAAAAGAAAAAGAAACTTTATATTAATGAAGTATGTCTATATTCATCTTAAGACAAAAAAACTAAATTTGCGAATGTTGTAGATTTTGGGCCAATTTGCACAATAGAAACGGTTGTTGGAAAGAAAAGAAATTCAAAATGTTCACCACAGCAATCTTAATATCACTTAAAATGATGTCACGATGTGTCAGAAAGCACAGAACAAAAATTAACTAGAAGCTAAGGCCACATAATCCTAGTTTTTGTAATAAAAATCCTGAATGCCTCATTGTCGACTAAAGAACAAATAATAAAGCACAGCTTTTTAGTAAGCGTTTTCCGTTCATTCAAACAGAATTATAGCAATTACGGCATCCTGAAAAGAATTATCGTACCTACATTTATAAAGGCATTTTTATAAAATTTTACAGCTGTTGTTACAAATTACATGCAGACGAAATTGGCTAAAAAGGCAGTTTCAGGCACTAATAAGCAGAATAGGCAACAACGTATGAAACAGGCATTTATAGGCAATATAAAACTAATAAATTAGGCTCATAATTTTAGGAAACGTGCTTATGACTTAAAAGCCTGAGTTCTGTACAAAGGAATAAAATAGGCAAATAGGGCAAAATCCGTCCCCTAGTTATTAGAAAGCAATTATAGAGTCTGAGATTATGGTTATACGTTTAATGATGATGATTATGATGATGGTGATGGTGATGCTGATGGTGATGGTGATGATGATGATGATGATGATGATGATGATGATGATGATGATGATGATGATGATGATGATGATGATGATGATGATGATGATGATGATGATGATGATTCCCGAAGCAACTAGCCTTCTGGGTAAGATAGTGTTAAGTTGCATTCTATTGCCACATCGAGACAACTATTCCATGAATAACATGCTGGAAGAATAAAGTTCTTCATCATGAATTTTTGGGGATTAAAATAAAAAATGTGTCTACCATTTTCATGTAGTTGAAAGCAAGATATGTTAATAACTTAGGCTACAGAAGAATGCTAAATATTATATAAGTAAGATAAATAATTTCTTTGTGCTAAATAAGTATATGCATTATATAAGAAGGAGAGATAGGAATTTTGTGACGGAATATGTCATTAGGAGGGCAAGTTATATATTCAGGAAAGCAAATAACTGGCAGCCAGAGTATGTTAGAAAATCAGGTGCTCCGGAGAACGCATTCAGAAATTCATTATTATAAGTTTCGCATAATTAAACTTCAGAAGTTAGGGTGCAAAAGTTCATATTCCGAATACGAGGTTACAGACTTCCGCCGAGGTGAAACACACGAATACTCTCTGCTGCCTTCAAACTAAATAAGATGCAAACCGGTCAGTGATGACTGATGCAACTCAAATAATTACTTCAGAATAGTTTACTCGTACCATAAATACGAAGATACCATTGGCAGAATGATTCTGCCTAAAAGAACTAATATTTGGAAATTAATTGTTCTTTCACACTTATCCGTGTGTAGGATGCGCTATGAAAGGGCAGAGCTAGACTGAAAAATTCAATGCCATAGCCAGGATTTGAACCGCGGATCTTCTGGTCCCCGTCCAGCCGCTCTAAACCATTGAACTACGATAGCCAACGTGCCAACATGACCTAAAATTCTCCAACTGACTCGTGTTTTAATGTCATGTTGACACGTTTGCCATTATAGCTCAATGGTTTGGAGCGGCTGGACGGGGACCAGAAGATCCGCGGTTTAAATTGTGGCTACTGCATTGAATTTTTCAGTTTGGCTCTACGCTTTCGTAGTGCGTCCTACACACGACTAGTGTGAAAGAACAATTAATTTCAATTAATTGTACCTAATAGTGGTCCGAACTATAAAGTCCGGGCCTTAAAGTACTTACAGCATAGTAAGTCACCATTAAGATAGTTGTCTCATGTGTTTATGAGAACTCCTAGTGGTTTACCGGAAAAACACGAGTCATTTGGAGAATTTAAGTCATGTTGGCACGCTGGCATGTTGGCTATAGTAGCTCAATAGTTAAGAGCGGCTGGACGGAGACCAGAAGATCCGTGGTTCAAATCCCGGCTATGGCATTGAATTTTTCAGTCTGGCTCTACCCTTTCATAGAACTAAATTCGGTTTCCTCGGATTTTCACTTTGTGTCGGAGTGACAACTGGAAAATATGTAGTCTCCTATTTGATTAAAACACATTCCACATTTCCCATATAGCCCTATTTTCTAAATAAAAATATAAACAAGGCCATCAGAAATTCTTCAAATGTAAATACATACAATTAATGTCGTTAAGTTATCGTAAATTTCAACTGAACAGAAAAACAAGGAATATTAAATAATGTGGTTGTTATCTCTAAGAATTAGAAGGTTGTAAGTTATACTGCTATGCGAAGATCTTTTCGCTGCCATAAAACATTTCGCTTATAATGAATGCACAGCCACACAGAAACACCAACATTTCGAAATAAAGAGTTACGAGATCGGAACTTGCGAGCCACACTTCCTCCACCGCGTTCTAGTTCCAAGTAAAACCGCTAGAGTATTTTTCTTTTTAATAGAACAACAGCTACCGTTATTTATACTTCGTGACCTGTTTCCCAACGCGGTCTAACCTATAAATGAAAATGAATAGCCATAGCATACAATTTTCAAATATTTTTAACTTCAAAGGTTAAAGTAAAACCAACGGTTTGTAAATGATCAATATAAAAAATGCGGTTATTTTACACAGTCTTCGAATAACTATGATTGAATATTTGAGATCCACTTTTTTATAAATAATTATTCATTCCCGTTATCGCTGTTTCACATAATTTTAAATCAAGTTTTTATACATTTTATTGGTTACAAGATTGTCTTCTATAGCTATTTAATTGTTTTCTAATCTAGCCTTTATCCAAATATGTTGATAGTATTCTTATGTTACACTCTCACTGTGCCCGCCTCACTAGCGGCCTCACGTTCAAGAGGTCCCGAGTTCGAATCTCGTTCAGGTTGAGTTACCTGGATAAGGTTTTTACCAAGGTTTTCCCTTATTCTGAAGGACGAATATCGGATAACTCTAAGCTCTATGGACCCTTGGCTCATTTGATCATCATCCCATTCATCGTCTGATATGACTTTAAAGTTGGAGGACGTAAATTACAAAAAAAAAGGAAAAAAAAGAAGAAAAAAAGGAAAATAAAAAAAGAAACAGCACTCATACTGTTGGACATTTTAACTGTAAATAATTTAGTGTCGATTGAGGACATTGAAAATAATTTAAATACTTTGCCAGCCGTGTAGCATATTATAGGTTAACTTAATCTAAATCTTATAGGTTATTCACTTTAAACTTTTGCTACTAAGCGCTTATAATATGTAGCAAAAGTACTTCATTCTATTAAAAAATTAAAAAACCGAAACTTCATAAAATATACGCTTTCTAGCTCTCTCTCAGTCCAAAAATAGCAGTTAAAAGTGATTAAATTAAAAGAAGAGGACCATAAACTAGGTGAGTAGTCTTCATATAATTCAGGAGGATTTTGAAGCATAGAAAGAAATGTTGTTTATATTTAGAGTTACTAACTAGATTTTTCTCCATGTCCAACTTTTAACATTTTTAATATTCCTTATAGTCCAGACACTAAAGTTTTCCATAAATTTCTCTAATTTATGCATATATGTAATTTCCCAGATAAGTTTTCAATAAGAATTGGTATCATTATGACTGTATATCAAAGAGTTAATAATGGTTGGTATTGAAAAAAGAAAATTGAGAAAAATTCAAGAAAATTCTATCATACTCCTTAATTTTTCTCCTCCAGAACCATTGGACATGGGAAAATGAATATATACATATATAGTTCTGTAACTATTATCTAAAGCAACCAGAGTGCAAATTTCCATTCATTTATAACAAAAATTGTAGAGAATATATGTTTCCCAATGCAAAATAATTACAGCAAAAAGTCAAATTATCATTTTATTTGGTAAAAACTATTGTTGATAGAAAAATTATAAAAAAGAGCCAAAGGTAACCAAATTAAAGAGAAAGAAGTTAATAAGACAGCTGTAGGGCCTGCATAGGGGCATGGAGTTTCCAAAATAAAGAAAGTAATGTAATTTCTATGTATATCCTTAAATTCATTTTTCTCCTCTTTCAATTTATTAAAAGTTGGCATTTCTGTTTATTTAAATTAAATAGTTTATTTATTATTGAATTTTAAATCCCAAAATTGCAAACAATTAAAATAATTAATATATACACAGATAAAACATTTTTCTCCAAAAGTACTTGACACATACTTTAAAAAGATAGCAACTTTTGTAACTGATGTGCATAGAAACCTGAATCTAAAATTTAAAGTTTCTAAAAGAAAAACTGCATGACCTGGGACTTTTTATATAACACACAAAAATCATACTACCAAAGGCACTATATATTTAAAAAAAACTATTTAAGATAGAAAGGTGAATTTTGAAAGCTTAACTATATGCCTTATACCCTACCTAATGACAAAATGTCAGGCATTTCTGATGTAAACTCTGGATTTTAGCATTTTTCACAGATGCCTTCCCTTAATAATATTACAATAACTTACTTATTACACAGAAAATGAAGCTAGTTACAGTGGAGCAATAAATATTACACTGTAGTGTACTATATTATACAATAATAGATATAGAAATTGCTATTGAAGATTAAAGTGAAAATAATAAATCTTTGATTATATTAAAATGTAGCAAAATATTGCAAAATTTAGATAAATACAAACCACAAAGAAATAAAAATAAACATATTATTAAATCATTAAATTAAAAAGATTTAATTTTCACTAAGGTGGTTAAAGGTACTAGAATTGTAATTTTAGATAAATTAGATTATATAATAGAGTAAACCTTTTACTTCAAGGAGAAGATTTTATAGAAATCATTAAAGACCCTTTTAAATCTTGTATTACAAATTTTAATAAAATACTTAAAGAAGTGAAAGTTATATCAGACAAAGAAGAGCATTTGGTAAAAGTTAGTAATCCTGTTTTACCTAGAATTTATACGCTTCCTAAAATTCATGTCTGGAAATAAAATGAGACTTTTTATTAATTGTATAAACTTAACAACTTAGAATTTTTCAAATTGGTTACACATAAAATTTAGTAATTTTGATAAATCTGAAAGTTTAAGTAATAAAAATTCTTTTGAACTAATAAAAACGATTGACAATGTTGTATTATCTAAAACTAATAAACTTATTTCTTTTGATGTAACTGCCTTATTTCATAGTATTCCTAGAAAAAAAAAATTAATTTATTTAAAAAAGTGGTTGAATTCAATAAATTTACATGAGGACTTAATAGCTGATTTTGTTAACCTTACTCGTTGTTGTTTGGATCAAAACTTTTTCGCTTTAAATGGTGAATATTTTCAACAAACTTCTGGCTTAGCAATAGGTAATCCTCTTTCATTTTTCCTTGGTAACCTTTTTATGAGTTTTTTTTTTCGAAATTCAAGTCACTAAAGCTCTTCCTTTGATTTTTAAAACATGGTAGAGATATGTTGATGATATTTTTGCTATTGTTCCTGAAAAACAAATTACTGATGCTTTAAAATTACTACATTTACAAGATAAAGCTATAAAATTCACATTAGAAACTGAAATTAATGGATTTCTTCCTTTTCTAGATTTGAAAATATAAGAAATAAAAACAAATTAGATTTAGGTATTTATAGGAAATCTACACATATTGATAATTACATAAAAATAAAAGTTTTAACCCTTTCTCACATAAATTTACTGTTGTTATTAGTTTTATTTATAGATTAAAGAATAAAGAAGAATTTGATAAATAACATAAACATATTATTAATACTGCTTTAATTAATGGTTTTAATAATGATTTTATACAAAAGAAGATTGAAAAATTTAAATATCAAAAAGCTATTCAAGATATTTATACTCTTAAAAATAAAAAATGTTTATAAATTTAAAAAATTTACTTACTATCCTTGGTTTAATAAGCATTTTCATTTTTTTTAAGGAAGTGGGTAGAACTATAGTTCCTCAAAATAAATATAGTATTAAAATGTATTACAATTTTCTAAAAAAGATATTATACCTAATAATAAAAGATCTGGTATTTATTAATTTAATTGTTTTGATTGTGATCAGATTTATATTGGAAAGACGAAACGTAGTTTGGAAACCAGAAAGAAAGAACAATTTCGTAACATTAAATACAAACTGATAAATCGGCCGTAGCAGATCATTTTTGGTCATTTAACCCTGAAATAAATCCCATAGATTTGTTCCCATAGATTTGATAGTGTGGGAAAAGATATTTATTTTAAAAGATAATCATCGCGTAATGAATGTTGACATACCGACAATTGATTCTGTTTTTAGCTTTGTTTCGTCTTCGGATGTTGGCGGTGCTGGGAACGTGATACAGCAAAAGGGAAAACATGGTAACCGAGATTTCCTTAACAACGGAGTTTAATTGAAGAAGAATGTAATATGCCTTCGAAATTGATTTTAAGAAGGAGAAAGAGGTATTAACATCAATTTCTTAAGATAAGTGGATAGTAATTAACAAATATTTTTATTTGTGTAATTATATTAACCTGTCAGTGCTTAAGTAATTACTTGCAGACAGAGCTTGTTCTTCTATAGTTTTACTATGTGATACCCATTTTACTGTTGTTTCTCTTTAATTCCCTTACTCGGTTATTTTTCATGACGTTATTGCTGTGTTCACTATGCATGCTGCGTATAAACATTTGAAGTGAGCTTTGCAAATGAGCGCAAACCTGTTAAGGGAATTAACGAACTAGCTGTGAATTTTCTATGACGTGATGTGAAGCCACCTGCTCATTACCATAAAACAATAGCTTCTTTATTTAATTACTGCCTCAGAAAATATGAGCAAAAACTGCTATATATCTGAACACATTTAAATGGTTTTTCCTCTCTTGCGCTTCATCATATCTCTGCGAGTTACGCCATGTTTAACGCAACTAATAGCGTATTCCCAGCATTATTAAACTCTGTAAAGGTTAGTAAAAGGTGAAGGGAATAAGATTCAATTTTAGCGTGGAAATGAAGCAGGTAATTGCTTCAAAATGAGGCTAAAAACCAATAAAACTGCAGCATATATTTTAAAAGGCAAATTGGTTTGGTTTTGTTTGTTGTTGGCATCATGTCAACTATTCTGTTTTATAGGATATTATGCGGTGACGTCATTAAAGCACGTAGGGGAACAAACAGTGGATGTTTGACCATTGCGTATTTATGCGCGTCAGGATAGCACTTGATTAGGGTAATCTACGCCCTGGAGGAACTTTACCGCACTCACGCATTGCATTACTTTACAGCTCAGTGACCACGTCACACTCGCTCTAAGCATGTTTAGCAAAGGACAGCAGCACTGCCAAAGCTGCATGTTGGTTACAATAAAGCAGTATATGTGCTGGCATGGGAAGCTGAAGATTCGATAGGTACCCATAGTACCAGAAGAAACTGCAGCTCTGCTACTGTTATCTCTTCTTTTTTTTTTTTTTTTTTTTTTTTTTCCATTTATAACTTTGGGATTGGGAAGGAATCTCGTTGCGGAGGGGATTCGGTACAGTTAAATGCAGAGGTTCTACTCCCATTAGTCCTGGGCCCGTAGGACCATGCACCCGGGCCTCCTTCTACCCGTAAGCGATGGATTCTCCGGGGTTCTTTCCATAGGGCAATACCTTGAGTCTAAAACGCCCCCGCCCCCGCTGAGCACAACGTCAATACGGGATGGAAGTGGATACGCCACTTATGCGCGTCTGCCCCCAGGGAAGACTACCGAAAACCTCGGTGGGGCCCCTGGTGATCTAGCACACCTACTACTTGCTCTGCAGGCTGCTCTCCGAGAATTATGAGGCAACACTCTACCCCTCCGTGTGGCCTTAGCCTGGCCGGAGGTTCCCAATTCCCTGTGTGTGTCGAGAACACACTGCCCCCTCGAGTCCAACCCAATCCGAACAACTTCCCTATGGGAGGGGCTCGGCAGTTCGGCCCGAGGTTCCTCTAGTAACGTCAGAGGTACCACGAGTGCTAAGGGTCCGCAGCGCCCGCACCTCGGCAGCTGAAGGGGACGGAACCCCTAGGGGATTCGGTACGTAGGCCACCATGCTGATCTCATTGTTCCTACGCCCCCAAGTGGGGGCACCCCCGGGAGGAAAAAAGAGGCGAAGGAGACATAGGACGACCGACCCAAGGAGCCATGACAGTACAGAGGGCAGGGTCCCTAAAGTTTACTTTGATGGAGACCTTTCCCGACAGGCCAGGACAACGACACTACAGCGGGACTGTATGAGCCCAGCAGCCGAGCCCTAATGCGATTCAAGCTCCAAAGCTCCCGGCTGGCGGTCCCGAAATTCTCTCGGCATACTGCTTGATGATTAGAAATATTTTCAGTGGCATGTGTAACTAGTGAACTAACACTAAATTAAAAGTTTAGTATAACTGGTTTCACAATAAAATCAGAAATGTAAATTATCGTGAGTCGCCAAGCCGAGCGCGTTCTTAGGCGCTATGAGACTGCTGATTAGGACTGGAATTAAGATAACTTCGGAGGGGATATGGCATGAGACCAGTCTTGATTTATTTTACCTATGTCCCCAAGTGGGGCATCCTCGAGAGGAAGGATGAGGCCAGAGAGGAGAGGGCGGACGTCCCAAGGACCCGCGACAGCTCACAGGACAGGGTCCCTATATTTTATTTAGACAGAAACCTCTCGTCGCAGGCTAGGAGAACGGAGATTCCCCTTTATTGTGGTACGGAAACAGACCCAGCAGCCTATTCGGAGACCGGCAAACACCTACGGGAGGAGGAAGTAGCTTTCTCAGAATATATGATACTGGCACGCATCGCCTAGACACCCACCGACATTCTATCCTCAAAGAGACCACCAGATGAGAAATGATGTGAAATGGTAATTGAGATGAAATGGAGGGACAAGAAATTCGGGGCATGTAATTAAACTCCGTCCCCTTCAGCTGCCGAGATGCGGGCGCTGCGGGTCTCTAGCCCTCGTGGTACCTCTGACGTTCCTAGAGGAACCTCGGACCGAACATTCGAGCATCTTCCTGATTGGGAGTTGTTCGGATTGGCTTGGACTCGAGGGGGCAGTGGTTCCCGATACCCCTGGGAGATCGGGTACGTCTCCGGACGGCGTTGAGGGAAGCCACCGGAAGCCAGCATAGCTAGTAGAAGGTATACTAGATCGCCAGGCGGCCCCACCGAGGTCATAACCTCTTTCATTACCGAGTTATGAGTCTGTCGAGTCATAACTCGAAGGTCGTAACCTTCCCATTTTGGAGTTGGCGCGCGTAGGTGGCGTATGCACTTCCATCCCGTCTGGAGTCCACAGGAACAGATGGGTGGGGTGTCTTGTTAGTCTCTAGGTCTTGTCCTATGGAAAGAGCCACGGAGGCGCCGTGCGCCCTTCTGGGAGAGGTCGGTAATCCCTAGTTGACGGAGGCCAGGGTCTTTAGTCCTACGGATCCATGACTAATTGGAGTAGAACCTCAGCTGTTGACGATGTAATTAACCCACTCAGCATTCGTCTATCAATCCGAGAAAACCTCCGAAAAACACAATGGGTTAGGTAGGTCTACTAAGGGAATCGAAACCGGACCTCCCGCTTAAGATTTTATTATATTTTTAGAGAATTAAAATTATTTATAATTATGGATTGATACAAACCAAACAAAAAATGCGGGCCACAAACGAAACCGGCTGAGCCTTCCCACGCTGTATGAGACTGCTGACTACCTAACGTGAAATTTACCACCGCTAAATTAATGTTTGTTTTTGGTACATTTTTGTATTTATATTCTGAAAATGATTCTTAAAATGGCACCTCACGTCACAATTTTTAGGTATTTTAGATATAATCGAAAACGAGATCGCGTACCGTCACAAACACGCGTGTCATAGGATGCCCACCCTTGTCCTACACTATTACTTACGCAGATAAAAATGTAAAGATGAAACATGCTGTACAATTTACCAGAACTCTGCGTCAAAAGATCCAATGAGTTTCAACCAGAAAATTCTGAAAGTGAGAGACATTTTTAGAGAACGCAGACCTGAATGTTCTGATACGCGACTTAAATACGAGGGCTGTTCAATAAAGAATTATCACAATTTTTTTACAACGTACCTTTACTCATGCCCATAATTTTGATGGTACTTCTCAAAATAGTTTACCCTGATTGCAATGCACTTGTTCCAGCGTTTCTGCCAGTCTTCAAAGACATGCTGGAAACAATTTTTGAGAGATCCTTAAAAACCGCCTTAGCAGCCTTCACCACTGCTTCTGATGATGGATAGTGCCACCCATGAAGGCGTTTTTTCCTGTTAGGGAATAGAAAAGTCACATGGGACTAAATCCGGACTATAGAGATAGTGAGGGATGCACTTCACGTTAATTTTTGCAAAATATCAGCAACAACATTGGCAATATGCGGCCGCGCATTATCGAGGTGCAGCATCCAGCCTGCTTCATGAAATGTGGTCTTTTGCGCCTCATATGGACTTAAAATGTTTTCAGGACATCCCTGTGGTATTGTCCAGTTACTGATGTGTATGCAGATACAACATACTGATAAACCATTCCATGAACATCAAAGAATGAGATGACCATAACTTTCGCAGCAGAAGCAACCAATTTCGGTGAAGGACATTTCCACACTGAGCTTTGCTGTTTACTCTCAGGATCAAAATGATGTAGCTAACTTTCATCAGCAGTGACTGCGTATGATTTACCACATTCCCGTAAAACAGAAGATCCGTGGTTCAAATCCTGGCTATGGCATTGAATTTTTCAGTCTGACTCTACGTTTCCACAATATATATTTCTAATATATTGCACGCCGCTCAATAAGTTCCCAGAAGACCAAATATGAGACTTGTGTTGGACAAAGTGCTGCCTAGATGAGTTTTCATTGAACTTCTCCGCCTTTCACTTGATTTATTATGCCTTCATTATCTTTATTTTCATCCATTTCACTTTTATTTCATATCGCCTTCATCTTCACCCTTATATCAAGGTCTGCCTGACCTCCGCTAATGGTTACTCTCTCTTTGTTTCAAAGTTTGTCAGCTCGTCGACATGCAGTTGACTCCAGACGTTAACTTTTAAGTTCTGGCTAGTGTTAATTCCTACATATGAGGAAAATAAGTGTAAATAGTACGAGTAGGTCAGTTCAGCACGCTTGCACCTTCTAAGGGTTTCAGGAAATGTCCCAATAATTTGCATAAAATATTATGCATTTAATTTATTTAAATAATAAATAAATATATATAGTCATTAGAGTTTTTCAATATAACCATTATTAGTTGGAAGATTACAATATCTTGTGATTGCTTATTTTGCTGTTTATATATAACTATCTCTTGCGATGTCGCGGAAGAATTAAGTGCAATTAAGACCAACAAATAGCTCTTAAACAATTAATACTGATTTTATAATATTGATTTATTCCTTATGGAACTTCAACTAAATGTGTAATGAAGCTATTTATGCAAAGTTTATCTGGAATAACATGAGCATTTTAAGAGTGTGTTGCAGAAGCTAGTTGACAAGTGATAATGGATGGACAAATCATGTGAACGTAACACATATAATTTTTAAAACTATTTTGTAACATTAGGGGTATTATTAACAAATTTGAACGTTAGGCGTTGTTAATATTTAGGCATGCTGCCTTAGCCCGCTATGCCACGGCGCAGGACAGGCGGTGTCAATACATTTCACAAAAGAGCCATATTTAAGAAACTTTTTTACTCACTAAATTCAAAGTTATTGTTATTTAAGCTTTGATCAGTGAAGTATACCACATTTGTTACTATGGAAAAATTGCTCTTCCAAGTACTGCAGATTTGGAATTCTGGAGAAATGCCTCAACCGAGTTAACACAACACCACGTTCAAGATTCCCATATTACATTCTAAAGCTGTCCTGAAATTCATCAGCGTTGCTGCTATAGCTCAAATTCCGTAGCAGTAATTTCATATTTTGCATGGCAGATTGGCAGAAAATTTAATATTCAGGTATAGATCGTTGCTTACATGACATTGCATATTGCTGGTCACACTCTCATCTCTTAAGCTGTATCTGCAATACATATTGGGATATACCATCCCCTTTTTCATTAGAAGATACATATTTACTTCTATTCTCACTGAACTTTAAAGATATAGATCAGATATTGATGTATTTTAGTTTCGTATCAAATATTTTTGGTCAGTTCTTCCACAACCAAAACATTTTAAAATGCTTATATGAACATGGGTTTGACAATGATTTTTTGACTGAGTTGCAAGTTAAATTGAACATTATAACAATTGCACAAAATGAGTCCCTGCTACTTCAATACATGCAAGAGGGCAGCTATCAGTACTCTCTTGAACAGAGTCAATGTCCCTTAAAATAATGGCAAAACCAGGAATTTTAAATATCGCCGTCGAAGAACTCCATTGTAGTTCTGATTTCAAAATTATGTTGCGTCTTACCAATGTAAAGTCGATCACAATCTAAACAATCAAATTTATAAATACTAGATTTTTTATTACTATGAATTTCATCTATTTCAGAGAAATATGGTAAATTTTTAATACTATATTTGTTTTGAGGAACCAAAGTTATACCAAACTCTTTAAAAACTTTTTGAAATTGTTTATTAAACCAAGAGGGGTAAGTAATTTTTTAAAATTATAATCGTCTTTAATTTTTTAGGGGTAGATATATCATTAACAGTTTTTTGATATTTAAATTTTTCAATCTTCTTTTGTATAAAATCTTTTTTAAAACCATTAATTAAAGCCGTATTAATAATAGGTTCATATTATTTATTACATTCATCTTTATTCAGGGGAATATTTATTAATCTATAAATCAAAATATTAAAAACAGCAAATTTATGTGGAAATGGGTTAAAACTTTTATTTTATTTAAGAAAAGTTTCGTAGCATTAAGTATAAACAAACTGATAAATCGGCCGTAGCAGACAATTTTTTGGTCAATTAACCATAATATAAATCCTGAAGTTAAATTATTAAAATAATTAAATATCCCTAGAGATTTAATGTTTTGGGAAAGTATATTTATTTTAAAAAATTAACATTGTGTAATGAATTTTGAAATACCAACAATTGATTCTGTTCTTAAGTTTGCTTCGTTTTCAGATTTTGGTAATACTGAAAAAACAGGAGAACATAGTAACTTCCTTAACAACGAATTTGTTTTCTCCTGTGGTTTTCTTTGACTGAAGATGCGGACAAGAGTTCGTGAAATCGATATGAATTAGAAAGAAGAACTAACACCGTTTTGTTAAGTTAAGTGAGGATTTTGTTGCAAATTGTTATATCTGTATAAGGGATAAACTTGCTTAAATTAGATTGTATGCTTGTTTTAATGTTCTTAAGGTAACATTATTTTTAAAATTAACAGGAGGGGGAGAGAAGAAGAGAGACTTAGGAAAGATGATTTCCCAGGTTAAAATCTATGTCTTATCTTTAGGACTGTGAAATGATGCTTACCGTTTTGTTGCCCAGGTTACGAACGCGGCAGCTGAGATAGGCCGATTTGCCGACGAGGGCGGTCACATTGCGTGGGGTCATGGTGTCAAAATAGGGTTCGTTGCGACCAATGGGTTGCTGAGGTACTTGCTGTGGTGGTGCAGGAGATCCGACGGGCTGCAGGGAATTGAAGCCCGCTCCGGTACCCTGACCGTAGCCGCCGCTCACATAGGACGATCCTGCAAACAACAAAGCCACATGTTAATCTCGCCTCCACTCATCCGGCAAACAAAAGACGAGCCGCTAGATGTCTCTAGGGTATTGCTTTATGCCCCTATGAACTTGATAGGGTTCAGGCATGAATACGCGGAAGAACTAAGAGGATTATCACGAGGTATGGTAAATTGATCGCATTTATGCAAATTTGAAAGATTCCTCTACCTGCAGAAGTATAACTTTGTATACAAAAGGATGGTGAAGTGTTAACGATACCCTTCTCTAAAAGTTTTACATCCAAGTTTCATATAACTATAAGGCTTTGGCTTGTGCTCAAACTATTTTAAAGTAGTTTCAGAGAGAAATTTTTGCTTACTGTTTAGGATGATTCAATTAATTTTTGGAAACATACTTTTAAATCAAGTTCCTTTACAAATATATTAATAAATTATAGACAAATTTTGTACTGCTGTATCACGTATATTATAGAGAAGTACTGCAGGCTAGATATAGAGATTTTATCAAAAACATGATTTTCAGAAAAAATAAATTTTGAGTAAAATGTTCATGTATGTATGTTTTAAGCAGTGTAACTGAAAACAAAATTTAGGTTAAGTACCAACTTGAAATTGTGGTGCAGTATCTTCCAGAATCCGATAGGAAGTTTTCAAGAAAATGTAACCATCCCAACTATACTTTATATATAAGTCTGAGTAGCTGGCATGCTTAATTTATAAGAGCACTCACTCAAACTGTTTGATGTTCACTTTTCCTCCAAAATCCCGATTTCTGATGCCAACCTTTGGAATTGGAAAATTGGTACAAATCTTACTGAGCACAGATGATTGGTTGTCACCTGTGATATTAACAGATTGAAGTTGCATGGTCTCTGGATGTGAGGAGGTTAAACTGTTGGATGTTTGTTGAGACAAATGTACTTCCTCTTCTATCTCTGTTTCTGGAACGATACCCTGGTTACCAGTTGTCTGTTGAAGTAGATGTACTTTCTCTTCCATCTGCTTAATGGGTGTCCTAGATTGGTTGAAATCTGAGTTAAATTTAACTTGATCTGTAGAATATGTTTTCATAATATTTGATTGAGCTTCATCGGTGTTGACGTTATTGACTTGTTTACTAAATTTAATTACGCAGCGCCCTCGCAGTCCGTTTTCTTCCCCGCCCCCCCCCCCCACGTATTCCGTTAAAGCACACAATTGACATGAAAAACACTTTTTTCTAGAGTGAAGTACAAGTTATTTCTTATTATTGATTTAAATTGTTCTCGAATGGAATGTAGTTAGTCGTTTTCTCTCCTGATTCGGCAAAGAGAACAGAATTTCAAATATACCTCATATCGCTGCCACTTAAAATTAGATATTCCCTTATTCTCTTTGTACATATTAGGCAAGGTATAAAATGTAATTGCTGCAAATGTTTATCTCGATTACATTAAATCATACAGAGGAATAAGCGTTTTTACAATTATTTTGTTCGAAAGTAGGATAAGAAAATCATTTGATATTAATACATTGGACCTTTAATTCCTCTACTTTTTTTAAAAACAAAATAAAAGTTAAATATGTATCCCCTTTCTCGTAAAATTTACATTATGGGTGTTATTTCTAATAATGTCACAACTGGCTTGTTAACATTACTTCATGTCACATTTTATGTATTAATTATTGTAGGGAAATGTACAGCATTAATTTATTTATACAAATAAGTGTATAGTGTGGAACAATTTGAAAATGAGAATGTGCCAATGAGTGAAAAGCGGAAAAAGCAAAGTTAAAAACTCTATCACAAATATTTTTATTTCATGATATATTAGACCATTTTAAAATTATTTTATGATGCGTAAGGATTCCCTTAGTATGGCTGATTAGCTTAGTTGAGTCAAAATATTGTGTTTAACATTCCTGTCTCACGGGGACAACCACGTCTTCCCTCAAGACGTCCCTGCACATTCCAAGGCGCTCTTCGGGTTGCCGGAGTATGGCCTCTTCTCCGTTAAGCCGCAGGACCTTCCTGCCGACGTCGACGGTCGCCTCGTGGCTCTTGAGGACATCCTGTCCCAGTTTCACCTCCTCAGCCACCTTTGCAACGAACACACACTGACGCACGGCAAGGTCTGCTTCAGCAGAGCCTCCTCCACAGGCAAGGTGTCACCCGATGCCGTCACTAGCTATTATTGTCGGCTCCGATTTCTCGACGACAAACCCTTGGCCACGTCAGGTCTGATGATGGTAATGGCTGCTCCGTTGTCTAAAAGCACGCGGCACGGCTTCTCTCTGACCCAACCGTCCACGATGAGGCTGTCATCCATACGCCCGCTGAAGGCGCGCAGTGTCACTCGAGCAGATGGTGTAGACGGCGCCGACGTGCTCCTCGCCACGCCGGGTCTTACTCGTTCTTCCGACTGCTGTTCCTGGTGTCGGCCATCTTAGCGGTCATCGTCGTGGCCATGTTGCTACTTGCAGCTTCCGTCTTCGAGTTAATTCGGCCTTCTTCCGTCTTCTTGGTAATTTGTTGTTGTCCCACTTCCTGACACCAATTGTGACTTTGTGGGTTCGTAGAATTAAAAGTCCGAGTTGCAGAAATTCCAAATGTTCTTTATTTCCGCAGAAATACACTCTAATGAATTCTCACGTAACAGCATTACGTCACATACACAACAAAATCTACCAAGTTTGATGACCAAACAGCGTTCTGATTACATCACGTTATAACAGCACTCTACAGCTGTTTACTCCTCTCTGTTTACGATCTCGTGATCACCTTCTTAAATACCTAATTGATAAATTGTAGATATTTGCGGAACAATAAAGAAACCGAAGAATTTCTATCAACCAAGACGTCACTAGAAATTTACATTTATATCAGTTTGTTTGTTTCGGCAGATCTTTATCTCAGCTATCTTTATTTGCTGGCTCTTTGTGTACACAAGCCGCACATACATGTGCGGATGAGAGACTGCCCACTTCTCTCCTATTATATCACTGTATGGTATACTTTGAAAAGTCATATGTATAAAGCTTAACGTGCTCCACGTAATAGAATTAGAAGTTTTGTCCTAATGTTTATATGTCAATTTTGGCTATTCCCTCCCCGCATTTACTGATGCAAATGACAGACTTTTAGATTACTTTAAAGGTTTATTACGTTGCCTTAATTTGATAAGGATGTTTAATGTGAATACACTATGGAGTTCAGAGGTATTGCAGTGGCATAAAATATAAAAATGCAAAGTTGTGGCACCTTGTTTTCCAGTGTCATTGATTCCCGGAATTTAACGCCAAATAACGACAAGAGTTGAAGGAAAATTAATATAACATAATAAAATTATAAAACATACATTTAAATTCCAGTATTATATTATATGTTCACTCAATCAACATTATGGAAACAACAAAACGCTAAAGCCATGTTAATACGAGAGTAAGTTTTGAATAATTAAGGCTGTGAAATTTCAGGCCATAACATGAATATGGGCTTAGAGATAAATTTACATACTTACTGCAGCTTAGTATATGGATTATTAAAATAATTATGGGAGATTTACGAATAGATTTGTATTAAAATACATGACCCAAAACTGCTCGATAATTTGGCTTCGAAACCTGGATTTTGAGATTAGAGTTCTAATTGAATGTTGGTCGCAGCAGAAATAACATTTTAAAGGTTATTATTAATGGTAGAATACTTGACATATTAACAAAGTAAGAAATGAAAAACGATTGATGAAGACCTAACCAAATAGTTTTGGAACAAGGAATACAGATGGTATCATCCTCCAGAAGGAATTCTTCCTTTTGAGCAAGCATACAAGCCATCTATCCGGCACTGCATCATGTCACGAAACCTAGAAGAAATCCTGAAACCTGTGCATGAAACGGAATGAAAAGTTTTGGTGATGCCCGTCTTGGTTTTAGTTTTTTTACTTTATTATTTGAAGCAGTCATTATGGAGCCATTTGTCGCTATGTCATAGAAATGGTGCATCATTTCAAGGACAGCATATAAGAATCCGTTTTTGAAACCCTTTCCTATATATTTCTCTGAAACCCACAACGAAATAGAATGTGGGACTACACTACTACAATATTTATCTCGAATAACATATAGAAAAGTATACTTATGTAGGATTTGTCTGTAGTAGCTATATACATTAGCGAAAGCTGATAATGAAATTTCTGGGAGTACAACTGTGTTCAGCTACCTGGGCTCGGCTTCATTCTTACACATGAACAGAACTCAGACACAGCAAAAGGCAGTTCTCAGAATAAGATTTGGCATTCATGCGAGTGATATATAAAACACGATTCGGGTACATGACTAGTACGAGCGCTAAATTGCCGAAAAATGCGGATACAGCAAAGTAGAAAAACACTGGAGGGGTACCATTTTGTTGTGGATGCCAAACAAAATGCTGTTTGGCATCATTGTAGTCGAATTAAGGCAAGGCTACACTGAAAATTCGCCTAAAATGTTGAAAATTATGGAATTTTCTTTTTTTTTTGGCATTTTTGATAGCTTAGGGTGTGTAGCACTAGATGGCATATTTTTATCATTTGCACCATTTTAGGTCATCACATGACAATTTAAAGAGACTTTTAACAATCGTTAAAAGTAACAATCATTACTATAAAATTAATTTTCTGAGAAACTTTTTTCTAACACTTCACAAAAAATACAAAATGTCTTACGCGTCAAAGTTTTTCATTTAACTTGGCGAAGCTTGCAAGATAGGTCCATAATGTGTCAATAAGAAACTTCACATCCCCGCTTTTTTGTTAATGCTCATGTTTTGAGAATAATGTGGTCTTAAGGAATAAAAGAGTTAATATTTTCACCATTTTGAGAGCTAACACATTAAAAATATTTTAGAACAAATACTACAAGAGTATTCCAAAAGTAAGAATGTGGGTCTTTTAATATTGCTCTGTACTAGCTGAAAACAAAAATTCAACTTAAAATTTCAATATTTTGACACGTAGAACATTTTATATAACGAACACTTTTTACAATATTTTCATAAAAGATAATTAATGAACTATTTGGTGTAGCAATATGAAAATTTGCATGCAAGTTTAAAATGATACTCTGTTGCTAAGTTTTCGTAATTATAGTATTTTTATATTATTATAGAACATGGAATTTTCAATGTAGGCTTGCCTTAAATAATTTGTTGAGTCCCAGATCAGGAAATAAGAGGCAGATTTTAGCCAAAATAAGGGCAGTGAGAGGTCGATAGGTTTAAAAAAAAATCAATTTTTTGTTTTAATGTTAAATATTATATAATTCTTCAGCTTTAAAATTACATATATAACATAGGTTCTCAGCTGGTATTAAAGCCATTTAATGCGTCAATTTAAATATGACGGCGTAATGATACGTCCACTTCCTGAGAATGGTGCTTAAACTTTGATCGTGATTTTCCAAAACCTTGATTTTTCATATTTTAGGTGCAGGTTTCTCAAAAACTATATAAGATATTGACAAAAAATTTGTAGTGGTTATTTGTCAATATTCCTTTAACACATTCGGCTAATATTTATATTCATGTGATTTATAAAATGGATGAAAACAAATATTCAGTCCTTGAAAATATTATATTTTTTTTACTCAAAACTAATAAATTTTTAATGTGCATAGTATAAAATATATGTGTTTTTCATTTACCCGATATTATAAAACTGTACATTAGGTTATTTAGGATAAAACTTGGTGCATGTAGCTTTAAATTGCTACAAGTAAAGTGCACCTGAAATATAGGGTGCAATATTTTTTCAGGACACACGGTGTGATTTATGCCCCTTTTACATGGACCTATATGAACGTAGTTTAAATATTATACAACAGTTAAATGCACACATCCTTATACAGTAATCATACCGAATTTCAATTTCTGATAATGTTTAGTTTCCTATATATTCAAACTTTAAGATTGGTAAAAATTAGCCTTGTCTGGGTAAAAATGACCTCCCAGTGCTCTTAAATGTTTTCACACAGTAGAGAACAATTAATTCCCCTATATTCCTAAGTAACTTTGACATATCACTATTATGTTCATATGAAATACATTTGAAGGATATTGAATCCACATAAATAGAATGAATTTCATAATAAAAGCTACGTGGATAAAGTAAAACATAGGCAAAGTTTGCAGAACCAATCCAAGGTACTTAAAATACGTCAAGTATGTATTCTTTCGTTATTTTTAAACCAAGAATTATTGATATATCAGAAGCAAGAAGATATAAGTAGTTCAATTGTTAGGGTTTCTCGTGTTAAGATTGAGAAGCAGTTTAGTTTTGTATATTCAATAGCTGGCAACTCACTCCAGACACTTAATTATTCAAATGGTTCAGTGGTTCAAATCACGGCAATGGCATTGGATTCTTCAGTTTGATTATTTATCCAAAACCTTAGCATATACACGGCTAGTGTGAAGGAACGATTAATTCCGGTCAATTAACTTAGCTGACTATTCGCTTTCATAAAATTTATCACCTAATTTAACTGGTGTAAGACAAAACTTTCGCGGCCAGCGTCATTAATTAAAGCTCTACTGGGGATCAGCCGTGAAGCTTTAATTAACAACTTAACTGGTGTACATTCTCGCATTCACCCACGCATATCCTATAAAAATCTTATAATTCATCACTGGAGCAACTGGAAGCATATTCATCAAGAACCGCTATATTCATGAATGACGAATGGAAGCAACCGAAGGTGGTTCAGTCTGTAATGTTGAGCTGCTCGAATGTTTACCATGGATTTATCTTTAGTAATAGATACCACTCAGATAACGCACTGATTACTCCACGTGGAGTGAACATCTATCTGTCATTTGTGATTCCTGGGAATTCCATTGGCTGAAGTGATGCGTTCATTAGTGTTTAGCACAGGGTCGGGAAGCGCGACAGTGCCTCTCTCACTCTTAGAAGAATAATCAGTGCCTTATCTGAGAGGTTTCTATTAACAAAGATTAAGCCAGGGCAAACGTTCGAGCAGCACGACTATACATGAGCATCAAAGCTCGCGGAGGTCTCAAGATGAGCCGTTTACAAAGTCAGCACTCGACTGAAGTTAGGGAAGAATCTTTACAACGCACACTCCTGCATTTTTTTCCTGAACTCTGTGTATAAGTGACTTAAGTAATCATTTTAAATACCTCTAAAGAAAGAAAGACTATTGAACAAGTGTATCCTAAGATTTTTATTTTTTTAATTTTATGTTCATATATATATTTTTTATTTTTTTCTATTTTTTTTTTTTAAAGACGGGAAAGGGTACAGGGTAAGTCGTTTAGAAAATTTCTTGTTTTATTGCCTTGTACTGTGAGACAATATGAAGGGTGTAACGGGATTATATTTTCGTTCATCTTCAACTAATAAGAAGCAAGCCAACTTTTTGTAACATCCAAGTCGAGTTTTAATCTACTGAGAATCGTGAGATCTTTTCTCAGGTGTGGATGCGGATTTTTGGTGAAAATAAAATTTAGATGAGTCCAATTTTGTAATATATTATTTAATTATATAATATGAACTATGATTCACTCTTATCTATTATAAATATTGAATAACACTTTTTGAATCTTATTAATTTTCCTTTTCAATTACAATCATCGTAACATCTTTCCTCCTTCTCCAGCAAGACACAAGATTCTAACACTTTTTTAGATTATTGATTTTCTTGTCCCCATAGTAATTCCCACTTTATTTTGTGATTGGCCGATTCACTGACACGTCATCACACCACGTCACACCACTACTTCGGCCAATCACACAACTACATACATTTTTATATATATTTACAATTCCCACGAACATAAAAATACTGTTACAAATGCCCCTCTTCGAAATATATGGAAAATAACCAAATAAAGGAATTAACAATCTGTTTCCATATATTTCGAAGAATGGCCCCAATTAACAATTTCGTTTACAACAATGAACTGTAACATAAATATAACATACATAAAACACAACAATAAATGAACATTAATTAAAATACAACAATATATTAACATTTAACAATAATATACATGTTTTATTATTTAACTATTTTAACAATAAGTACTCCGTTGATTACAAATCTCTTGTATCCACACTTGCTTCTAGAAATGCTTGTCTTATAGCTATGGGTAAAGGTCGGCTTTTATGTGTATAGGGAGCAGTATCATTCACTTTAAATGTGTGTGTGTATTTGTTACACAGTCCAGGTTTTGAACTAAAGGCTTTTCTATTCTTTAATATGCACAATTTCAACTGTTCTTTTCTCGCTTGGTCTAAATTGTATGTGTTTTCTAACTTTACTTGTAATATTCTCTGGAATTCTATTTCTTCTTCCACTTGGCTTCCGCCGTTCTTATCTTGTATTGTATATAATTGGCAACAATGCTTTTCAAGGTCAGTTACATTATTTTGCAATCCATCAATAATTAAATTCTTCCCACAATTTTCATTTTCATCGTATTCAATATTACCATTTTCTTGCAAAAGTATATCTTCCACAAAAAACCTTTCATTATTTATATTATCCCTGTTCTCTTCTTTTCTTCCATCTTCTTCCAATAATTTTATTACTAATAAATCATTTTCTGTCTTAACCTTCATTTCATGCATTTCGAAATTCAATACACTTTGCCATTCATATAATAAATCATTACCCACAATTACATCTCTTGCCAAATGTGGAATTACCAACGCAATGAAATTGAAATTCCATTCACCTATTCGCCCCTTAATTAATACTTGATATTTAATCCTATCCTTTTTCTTCCCAATTGCAGTACTGCAGTAAACGTTACACACATTTAAATATTCCACTTTATAGTTAGCTAACAGATTTTTAAACAATTCCTCACTTATCACAGTAGAACTGGCTCCAGTATCAATCAAGGCTGTATATTCTTTATCCCATAGGTAAATAATTATCTGAGGTGGGTTAACTAATTCCTTATTTTTCTGCAAGAGAGTGAGCTTATTTCCGTTATCTTCAACTTTCAATTCGCCCTGTGTCATCCTCACCGAACCACTTTCCAGAGCACAAAATGATTTGGTTTTTAGTTTTCCATCTCCCTCTGATTATTACTTTCATTGTTGGTTAGGTTGGTGCTATCGTTTATACTCACATCATTCTCTGTGCTTTGTGTATTTTCGACTCTTTCATTTTGATTACTTCTTTCAAATCTCACACCCCTAAAATCTCTTTGATTTGCACTAAATAAACTAGTACCTCTACCCCTATTAAAATTACTTATTCGCTGATTATTTCCTCGATAAAATCTTACATGGTTTATTTGATCATTTCTTCCAATTCTCGTCGACTGATTGTTATGATAATTCCTTTGCACATTATTTTGAACTCCACTTCCTGTTCCGGGAATTACAGATTCATAAGTTCGTCTAGGATCATAACCTCTTCCTTCAAATCTTTGATTTCTCACGGGTGCCCCGCCCCAATTTAAACTCGTCCTATTATTCCTATTATTTGTAGGTTGTGATTCCTGTCGATTTCTTCCTCGCTCAATATGGACGTTATTATAGTTACCATCACAGGATGTAGTATCATTAATGAGGTTATGTGCTTCAAATTCGGATAATAATTCAATCATATCAGAGAAATCGATAGGCTTAGCCACAATTAAATGATTTCTGATATGTGGTGGATAATGACGTATTAGCATGTTGACAATTTCTGTCTCAGAAATTTCGGGATTGATCAACTTACTTTTGTTTGCTAATTTTAAGAAATATTCAGTCATAGAAATCCCTTTTTTAAACTCAAACCTACCCGTTGCTAACTCAACTTTTATTCTTCTTTGTCTCTCAGGTCCCCAAAATCTATTTATAAACAGATTTCTGAAAGTACTGTATGTTTCATGTGAAGCCAAAGTTAACCTTAACCACTCAAGAGCATTTTTCTTCAAACAGCGTTTTACTATTACCATCCGAAATTCATTGGGAATTCTCTTAATACGGAAATATTCTTCCAATTCCCTAAGAAATACTTTTGGATTGTCACCTGATTCCTCATCAAAACTTGGTGGACTAATATCATTCAGTGAATAATGTACACATTCATTTTGACCTAGACTGTGGAGTTGTGTGTGTGAGGACATGTTCTGTGTGTTTCTGTGATAATTAATATCATTATCTGGACTCACAAAATCACTACATTCACTTACTACATCACTAGACTTCTGATGATTGCTTAATTCACCTGGTAAGTCACAATCGTTTATATTTGTAATTCTAGACATTTCTTTCCCGTTATTTACTTTTCTAGCCTGTAATGCAATTACAACTTGTGTCAATTTTCCTAAGTTATCCTTTTCTTTTTCAAAATGTTCTTTTACCTCTTTAATTTGCAAAATTACTTCTTCTTTTGCTTTACTTATCTCATCAATTTGTAACTTTATTTCCTCTTGGTGTATCTTACTTTCATCATGTTGTAATTGCATTTCAGAACAAATTACATTGATTCTTTGTTCTACTTTATCTCCTAATTCTTCTCTTTGTTTTTGTGTTATTTCTGCCTGTTGTATCCTAAATGTTTCTAACTCTTTGTTTAATTCCATTCTTATTTCTTGTTTCACAATGTCCTGACCTAACCTAGTTTCCTGAATTATCTCTCTCAACTCATTGACTTCCTTTCTATTCTCATCCTTATTAATCTCTATGATCTGCATGAGCCTTTCCATATTATCCCTACACTCTTTTCTCCCTTCTCTAATCTCCTGTGAAATTTCAGATTTTAATTCCTGTTTTAACTTCTGTAATAAATTAATTTCTAAGTTACTCACATTTTGTGCTAGTTCCTGTCTTACTCCTACATCTAAATCATTCATTTTCTTAGTTAAATCATTTAAATTTTGTTCTATTTTAGAATCTAAATTACTCATTTCTGATTTTACATCTTTCATTCTAGAATCTAAATTACTCATTTCAGATTTAACATCTCCTATTTCTGATTTTAAATCATTTGCATTTTGTTCTATTTTAGAATCTAAATTACTCATTTCAGATTTAACATCTCCTATTTCTGATTTTAAATCATTTGCATTTTGTTCTATTTTAGAATCTAAATTACTTAACATTCTTGTTATTCTTTCCAACATTGACTCATTATCTATGCTTAATCTTGCATCCTCCCTATTCATTCCTACACTATCAGTAACTTCTCCTTCCACTATTATTTCTTTTCTACTCGCCATCTTTTTAACTATTTTCTGATTTCTTAACAACATAAATCTACTACTACTACTATTATTTTTTTTTTTTTTTTTTTTAATTTCACTCACTTAAACCAGTTCTCGTTTTCTTCTTTCTTCTCTCTTCTTTCTTCTTTCCTTTTAAATTCTCACGGAACTGCACGATGCTTTAATCTCCTCTTCTTTATCCTATTCGAGCCCCACACGTTGCTGCGCCATTTGTAACGGGATTATATTTTCGTTCATCTTCAACTAATAAGAAGCAAGCCAACTTTTTGTAACATCCAAGTCGAGTTTTAATCTACTGAGAGTCGTGAGATCTTTTCTCAGGTGTGGATGCGGATTTTTGGTGAAAATAAAATTTAGATGAGTCCAATTTTGTAATATATTATTTAATTATATAATATGAACTATGATTCACTCTTATCTATTATAAATATTGAATAACACTTTTTGAATCTTATTAATTTTCCTTTTCAATTACAATCATCGTAACATCTTTCCTCCTTCTCCAGCAAGACACAAGATTCTAACACTTTTTTAGATTATTGATTTTCTTGTCCCCATAGTAATTCCCACTTTATTTTGTGATTGGCCGATTCACTGACACGTCATCACACCACGTCACACCACTACTTCGGCCAATCACACAACTACATACATTTTTATATATATTTACAATTCCCACGAACATAAAAATACTGTTACAAGGGTTCTATTTGCTTAAATGCTTATCAGATCTGCATTTGTTCCAAGTGGTAAATCTATGGCTCCAGACAACGCAAGGATTTCTTCCGTATATAGGGCCACCTCTGCTCCTTTAAAAATATACGTAAGTGCTTTCCTAGCACAGTGTCTCCTCGCCGTACTTTCAGCAGCCAATGTAGTGTACCAGCAAATAACCACACTGCAAAATTATAAAATTTCGTGTCTTTGAAGCGAAACTCCAGTAGTAATAACTGTAGTACCGAACGTAAGCATTCCTCTGGACGAAGTTTATGTACCTAATACGTCTCGGAGGTATGTCCAAATCAAGTCAGCCCGCTGACAGTTGTACAAGCGATGCTCAAGTGTATCATCTTCCACACATACGCCACAGATCTTCGAATTCACTCTCCCGTGACGCCACATCTTTTCTGCAGTTGGAACCGTTTCATTAACAACTTTATAAACAGTTTCTCTCCAGATCGACGTAAGGTTACCGTTGGTTGCATTAGCCCAAACGCATTTCCCATCCCGACCGTATTTTGTTTCCACATTAGGTCGTTGAATACGTGGCTCCATCAAGTGACGATAGAGGTTCTTGGTAGTCAGAAACTTCTCCAGTGGCTACCCGGAAATTTTTAAGAACACGAAGCTTGGCGAACAAACGATCAAACTCCCTTGTCGGTCTCGCCACGGTATGTAACTGGTTATACCAAAACTTCTTGTCAATCGGAGACTCACTGCCAAGTAACGAGGACAATCCTGTCTCTCCCAACAGCGTCATACACTTGTTGTCAACATCCACTAGACCACAACCACCTTTCCTTAAAGGAAGAGGCAATTGCGAGCGAGCAACCCGATATGCTTTCCCCGTCCACAGGAAGTATCCAAGCAGAGTCTCAAAACGTTGGACGAACTGCTAAGGGAGCGGCAAAATCTGCGCCACATACCAGAGTTTACTCACGGCATATGTATGAATGTACCAGACGCGTTGCAACAACGTTACATTTCGAGAATGATCTCCATGTAAGTTAAAACGTAGCACGTTGATCCCCTGGGTCCAATTAAGAGAAATCATTTCTCTTAGGTTAGAGGTAGCATTTGTAACAAACCGAGCACTGGTGCGTGGTCCTTGAACCCACAAAAGACGATGAAACAATGAGGATGCAGGAAATGTTGGACAGGAAATATCACAGTATTCGCTTCCAGAATTGGCAAACCACGAATATCTAATGGTCAGAGAGGATGTTCACCGGGAACTGAAACTCGGACTTTCAGATTGCAAGCCTTATATACTACGTGGAGCCATCTCCCTCGGAAATGTACTTCATTTATTCTATAAACTAGATCTGTGTGCAACGTTTTGTGGTAAGAAAAGTAACGCATACTGAAAAGACTGCTCTATATTTTGGTTTATCGTAGTATGAGTTTATTTGTACAAGAGCAACATTAGAGCTACGTGTGTCTAAGGGAGAACAAAGAGGAGCTCGAGCAACGGTAATTAGTGTTGCGTGAAACAATAAGAACAATTGCTACAGCGCTTCCTCGTGGTAATTTCATTCTCTTCAGGCTTTTATTGAGGCCTTAGCACGACGGTATTGAACATTTGAATAATGCCTCGCCGCGTCGGAGGAGAGAGCATAAGAAGCATTTGGTGAGGAATGGGGGGAAGCAGAACACAAAACATTATTCTGTATAGTGCAGCTTGAACTTTAAGTTAAGTCTCAGATGCACGTAAATCAGAGCACGTGACAAGGCATATCTTTACAAGTGACATCAAGTGATTTGTTACTAATGCCTTGTAAACAAAACCATTCATTTAAAGGAATTGTACACGTCAGAACGCATGCCGGTTTGTTTGCAAGACATTGGACCTTAGAATGTAAAAGAAATATTTGCTTCCAGAATTTGGTTTAGAAAATCTAGCAATTAATTCAACAATCTACCAGGTGTTCATTTTAAATTTGTTTCGCCGTATTTATGTTTTGCTCTATACTCTGTCACTAATTTAATGCGAGTTTCACTCCCTCAGGTTGCATAAATGGAGCAAGTTTGTGTGAAATAGTTTCCAATACATAAGAAAGTGCCATTACTTTGGTAGGTATAACCCAATATCGGCTATTATTTCTATTTCGCTCTTGTCAAACAAATAATCGGCCTCAATTTCTGTGGATGCTATAGCTACTAAGGAATGATCTGAGTCAAATTCGATTGCGGACAACCTGGAATCTTTTCACTGCTAATAATAAAATTACCTTCGGGAATTTGAAGGTATTTTTTATGTTTTAAATTAATTTCTGATCAAAATATGCTAATGAATTTATTTTATAGTATATTCTTATTACTCTGCAATTAAAGAAAATCAATGCTTCAGAAATTCTCAAAATACCACGTGACGAACCCCAAGTTTAGATCATCTTTAACATACCTCTTTGTAGCAGGATTCCTCCGTTGTTATGGGTTTCGATGTTGAGTATACTATGATGATGCCCCACGTTGAGGTGACATTTGTAGCAGGATTCCCTCGTTGTTGCGGGTTTCGATGCCCCAAATTTGTGGCAACATATATAGCAAGATTCGTGGTGCTATCTCGTTTCCCGTCGTTGTCTTACTTCGTCGATGCTACCTTCGTCCAAAATATTATGACTTGATGAAGAAGATGTTCACCGAAATTATCATGAAAATCCTTAATATTGCCTCGGCTAGCTTTTAATATTCTTCTGTTATATTCTTACTTTACGAGCAATGAAAACTCTAAGTTACAAGGGAGGTAACGAGTGAAGAAATCATTAAGATTTTTAATTTGAATTTCTATAAGAAATGAATATTTTGTTTATCTCTTTTAACACCAAATCCATTACAATTCTTACCACAAAACTTTATACTGTGATCGGAATCGATCTAGTACTTCAAGTTGAACTAAAACCTATTTTCGAGCAATTTAAAAAGCGTCCGATCTCTTCGGCGTTTCAGAAAAGAAGAGGAACTTTCTTTCGGTGTTTACCAAGGTTATTTAATCCTTCGTTACTATCGCTACCCATATACTACTTTTAGATCATTGGCCGATTTACTACTACGTCACTACATTACGTAATAGAATTATTACTACGGCCAATCACAAAATTACATATATTTTTAAACATTTTTTTGTTTTTCTTTTATAAATTTATAAATTTTTCAAATCCTTTTAAATATAAATAAAAACAACTGTTACATCTTCCGTCCGATAATGTATTGTGACTTTGTGGGTCGTAGAATTAAAAGTCCGAGTTGCAGATATTTCAAATGTTCTTTGTTTCCGTAGAAATATACTGTTCAAATGTCACGTAACAACATTACGTCACATACACGCAATCTACTAAGTTCGATGACAATAACAAACAGAGTTCTGATTACATCAGTTTACAACATCAGCTCAGCTGTTTGCTATTTACGACTGTTCGCGACTGACTCTTGGCGAGTCATTGCTCTCTTAAATACCTCATTGATAAATTCGAGAGGTTTCTCGAAAAAATAGGAAAACCAGTTTTCTCTCTCAATCAAGATATCACTAGAACCTTGCAAACGTTAACTCCTATATGCGCACGGCAAGTCCTTTATCTCAGTGAGACACAATCCGTCTGTAATTTGTCGGCTCTATGTACACTAGCCGCGCTATCGTAGATAACGGCTTCGCGACAGTATTCATTTAGCGGCTGCTGGCATGTGGCGTACTGACTCAATAACAAGTTGGACAATGGATCAAGTAACAATGAAACCCACTAAACTCTGGTGAATGAATGAAATATGATTGTAAGACTTACTTTCCCTTATCGATACACATAAATAAGTGCAAAGGAAAAGCAAGGAAAATTAATGTAAGCAAAACTGCCACAAACTACTGCTCTCCAAATTGTATTGACACGTCCTCAATGAAGCCCACGAAATATCTGAAGGTACGGATTATTACTTGATCCATCTGACAGGTATAAATGCACATCAGTGGTATTTACATCTGATTGGTCGCATTATTTTCTTTTGATTAACACTGCTAATTCGTTTGACAACACAGTTTGAAATGATAGCTCAATCATTTTATCCGCTAATTTGGTTTTTACGCAACGAAGAACACAGAAAAACAAAGTTGTCGGATATTTGTGCTATCTTCTCAGAAAGCTGCAAATACAAATGCATATAGACAAAGGGTTTTTCTTTGGCATGTTCCATATATACATTTGGATATTCGTAATAATTATGAATCATTAATATATGTTTTTAAAGTTGAAAATTTACGAGCTCCACTAAATCCAGAAGTAAGACCAACTTTAGTTTAATAACAAATAATGCCTCAAACTTATATCTGTATTCATTATGTAACATCATTTTAATATACATTATGGACTAAAGTTCAATTTCATTAATATTGTGACTTTGTGGGTTCGTGAAATAAAAAGTCCAATTACACAAACTCAACAATGTTCTTTATTTCCACCGACCTACAGTTTTTTTCACTTGCCAATTACACAGAATTACGTAATGCACACAATTACAGTTCACCAGTTCGTCCGTTAAAGTTCCACTGTACGCTCACAATTACGCAAATTCTTCCGTTGCACGCACGCAGTCTTCTTGTCCGTCCGCTAGCTCGTCAAGCACTGACTAACTCCTCTTGCACGACGTGTTGCTTATATTGGGTCCGCTTGCCGATCTGGTAGGTTCTCGATTAGATGAAATATCCCGTAATTTCGAGAACACAGGTGGAACAGAAAGAGACGGCGCAGTGATGTTTTTGTCCCAGCCATCCCTCCTTAACGCTATAAGACAAACGAGGGGGCGGGGCGAACGCCGACCGTCTCCTGCTTGCCCACTCTATAGAGTGTTCCGACGCTTGGGTGACATTGCTCCCTCCTCAAAGCTGGTCGTCACGAACAGCACCATCGTAGCGTGCCAGGCGATCCAGGTGTACCACCAACATCTTCCCTCGGGGAACCTTCTGGATGCGGTAGACCACGTCGTTTATCCTCTTCACCACCCGGTACGGTCCTTGCCATGGCTGCTGGAGCTTCGGGCAGCGTCCCTTGGTCCGGGTAGGACGGTACAACCAGACTAGGTCACCTTGCCGGAATCCTTGGCTGTTGGCTTGCCTGTCATACATGGTCTTCATGCGGTCGCTCGCCTTCTGGATGTTCTGGCGAGCCATCTCATTCATGTCGTGGAGATGGTCCACCAAGTTCTCCACATACTCGGTCACTGGCTGTTTCGCTTCCGGAGGGCTTCCAAAAGCCAGGTCACAAGGGAGGCGTAACTCTCGGCCGAAAATTAAGCTGGCTGGCGTCATCCCAGTTGTGTCGTGTGTAGACGAGCGGTAGGCCAGCAAGAACAGTGGCACCTTGACGTCCCAGTCTCGCTGATGGCTGGCAACGACCTTACTCAAGTGTTCCTCTAAGGTCTTGATGTACCTTTCGACCATGCCATCCGATTGGGGATGTAGAGGCGTAGTGCGAGTCTTGTTCACCCCAAGCCTTTATAGTGCCTCCTTCATTAGGTAGGACTCAAAGTTGGTACCCTGGTCACTGTGAAGCTCTAACGGCACCCCAAATCGACAGAACACTTGCTCCACGAGGCGGTCTGTGATTGTCTTTGCCTCTTGGTTTGGGATGGGATACACCTCCGGCCACTTGGTGAAGTACTCTACGACCACCATTAGGTACCTTTTGCCTCGGTCGGAAACTGGGAACGGTCCAGCAATGTCAACGGCGAGCCGTTCAAATGGCACTCCGACGTTGTACTGCTGCATGCGAACCCGGCTCCTAATCTGGGGGCCACGACTCACCGCGCACACGTGACACTAACGGCACCACCTCTCAGCATCTGCTCGGAGTCTCAGCCAGTAGTAGCGCTGCCGTAGTTTGTCAATCGTTCGGTTCGCTGCCAGGTGTCCTCCCGAAGTACCGGCGTGCACTTCCTCCAAGACTTCCGGGACCTTACTCCGGGGAAGTACCAACTGTTCTCTCTGCGTCTTCCCATCGGGTGACTCCCATACTCGGAACAGCATGCCCTCTCTGGTCTTCAACGAGTCCCATTGGGCCCAGTACGACTTGTAGGTGGCGCCCCTTGGTGCGATGTCCTCCCAGGTTGGTCTCGTCCCTGCCTCCACTTCCCTCAAGAGTGGCCCCAAGTCTGCGTCCGCCAGCTGCTCCCTCCTCAGGCCTGCGCTATCCCAGCCATCCGCAGGCACTGCCGTGACTGCTCGGACTGCTGCGGCACGCTCCTTCTCCTCCACTCTTGAGCACCAGCCGCACTCTTCTGGACAGGGTCTTCTGGACATGGCGTCAGCGTTACCGTGGCTCTTCCCTCTACGATGTTCCGAGGTGAAGTCATACTCCTGCAGCCTCTGGACCCAACGTGCTGTCTGGCCTTCCAGGTTCTTAAAGTTCAATAGCCAGGTTAGGGCGGAATGGTCAGTCCTCAGGAGGAATGGCTGACGGTACAGGTACTTGTGGAAGTGCTCCAAGGTCTTTACTAGCACCAATAATTCTCGTCGGCTGACGCAGTAGTTCTTTTCTGCCTTGGATAGCGTCTTGCTGTAGTAGGCTATCACCCACTCATGACCGTCCTGGATCTGCGATAGGACACCTCCAAATCAATGGTCGCTGGCGTCGGTGTCCACAATGAAGGCGCCACCCGGTTGTGGGAAACCCAAAATTGGAGCACTGCACAGGGTCTCCTTTAGGTGCTGGAAAGCGTTTTCGGCGTCCTCTGTCCATGCATAAGGCCGGTGTTTCTTTGTCAGGCGGGTGAGGGGTTTGGCGATGCTGGAGAACCCCTTTATGAAGCGGCGGTAATAACTGCACAGCCCCAGGAAACTGCGCAATTCTTTCTTATCCTTTGGGCGAGGCCAATCTCTCACAGCCTGTGTCTTCTCCGGGTCTGTGGCCTCTCCGGTTGCTGAGGATATGTGGCCTAAGTAGTTCACTTCCTTGCGGAAGAGCTGGCACTTCTTCGCGTTCAGCTTCAAGTTGGTCGCCTGCAGCCTCTGTAGCACCTTACTCAGATTCTGGAGATGGTCTTCAAAAGTCTTACCGACGATGATGATGTCGTCCAGGTATAGCAGGCAGGCGTCGTAAGTCAGCCCTCTCATCACTGACTCCATGAGGCGTTGGAAGGTAGCTGGTGCGTTGCAGAGGCCAAAGGGCATAACCGTGAAGTGCCAGAGCCCTTGGCCTGACGAGAATGCTGTCTTCTCCTTTTCTCTTAGGTCTAGAGCTACCTGCCAGTAGCCCGACTTCAGGTCCAGGTTCGAGAACCACTGAGCACCAGCTAGCGTTTCCAGGGTGTCGTGAATCCGGGGTAAGGGAAAACAGTCCTTCCGCGTGACAGCGTTCAGCTTTCTGTAGTCTAGGCAGAAGCGCAGCTTGCCGTTCTTCTTCGTCACCAAGACTACAGGGGAACACCAAGGGCTGCCAGACTCTTCAATCACTCCCCTGGATCTCATGTCCTCCAGCATGTCTCGTACCGCCCCTTGCTTCGCCAGCGGAACGCCTTTATGTAGTTGCCGAATACGCCGGGCGTTCCCGGTGTCGATGCGGTGAAGCACTTTGTCCGCGCGGCCGTAGTCACTATCACCTTGGCTAAAGACGCGCTGATACCGTCTTAGCAGTTGTCGAACCTTCTCCAGCTGTTCTGCGGTCAGGTGGTTGGCCGCCCTCTCCACCAAGCCTTCTACCCGGGGCCCCAGGTGTTGCTTCGGCGCCGGCTCCTGTGTCTCTTCGATAGCTGTTACGCTCACCACGGGCTCGCGCGTTCCCAACTCCGTCCCGGCCTGGACGTCGTGATCGGCGTCCGTTAGATTAAGTAGTCCCACGAGCACCTCCTCTCGGCACGGCAGCAATGCCCTGGCTACACACAGTACGTGTACAGGCGTCTTCTGGTCCAGCATCATGTTCCTGGTTCTCTGGCCCTCCAGTCGCGCCGTCACCACCACCTCGCTCCTCGCGGGGACAACCACGTCTTCGTCCAAGACGACCCTGCAAATTCCAAGGCACTCTTCAAGTTGACCTCTTCTCGGTTAAGCCGCATGACCTTCTTGCCGACTTCGACCGTCGCCTCATGACTCCTGAGGGCATCCAGTCCCAGAATCACCTCCTCAGCCACCTTCGCGACGAACACCCACAGACGCACGGCACTCCGTCCCAAGTTCAGCTCCAGCTTGCCGTGACAAGCTCGTGTGGTCAGCTCAGCTTCCTTGTCGGCAAACCCTTCGCCACGCCAGGTCTGATGATGGTCACGGCCGCCCCGGTGTCCACCAGCACGCGGCACGGTTTCCTCTAACCCAACCGTCCGCGATGAGGCTGTCATCCATACGCCGGCTGACGGCGCGCAGTATCACTCGAGGGGATGGTTGTGATGGCACCGACGTGCCCCTCTCCACGACGGCCCTTACTCGTTTTCCGGTTGCTCTTCCTGGTGTGGGCAGTCTCCCTGCAGGTGACCGGGCTGTACACACCTCTAACACAGGCCACTAGGTGTTCGCCGGCGTCCCTCAGCTGGTCTTCTGTCTCCGGCGTAGCGGACACACCTCGTTCTCGACGTCGGGATAGATGTTTCTTTGGCCGCCTCCATCCTTAATGCCGCTGTCAGCGCCTCATGGATGGTTTTATATTCGCCGAGCATTAGGCGCTGACGAATCTCCGTGTCCCGTACACCGTTGACAAAATTGTAGGCGGCTTCCCGGGATAAGAACTCCAGTGGCAGGTCAACCAAGGCCTTGCTAGCCAGCTGCTGAATCGCTATGGCAAACTCCTGCAGCGTCTAGCCCGGCTGCTGTGACCTTGCCTTTAGCTGGCTGCGGTATGCTGCGGCTAAGCGGTGGTTCCCGAAGCGATTCTCCAGGGCCTCCCAGATGTCCTTGGGCGCCGCCGTTGTCTGCACCGAGTTCAGGACTTCCGCGGCCCGTCCCTGGAGGCTGGCTATTAACTGTGTGGCCTCCTCCTCCGCTGACCATCTGTTGTGCTTAGCCACTGTGTCGAACTGGCGGCGGAAGACCTCAAATGTTGACGCGCGCCGATGTCGTGTCGCGTCCTGGTGCGTCAGCCTTCAAATCCTTCAACCTCCTGCCGACGACGTCCTCCACCATGGCGTTCAGGGACTTGACGCTGCTGTCGGCCTTGCCTTCCAGGTCGTTAACGCGGCTCGCCAGGTCCTCGACGCTCTCGTCCACTTGGCCCATCCGCTTGCCCAGCTCCATCACGTCATCCCTCACGCCGGCCATCTGTTCTTCAAATTTGGCGGCGAGAGCCTCGTTCGCCACCTTCATTTCCGTGGTCAGTTCGGCCATTTTTGCGGTCATTGTCGTGGCCAAGTTGTTGTTGGCCGTTTCCGTCTTCGCCGTTAATTCGGCCTTCATTTCTTCCATCTTCTCGGTGATGTTGTCGTTGGCCGTCTTCATTTGTTTCAACTCTGCGGCCAGGTTGTTATTTGTAGTCTCCAGCTTCGCGGCCAGGCTGTTATTTGCCGCTTCCGTTTTTGCAGCGAGGTTTTCATTTGCCGTCTTCATTTCCTTCAACTCTGCGGCCAAGTTGTTATTTGCCGCCTCCGACTTCGCTGTTAATTCGTTCATCTTCTGCAAAAGCATTTCCAATGCCGATTCCATGGCTATAATGTTCGGTGATGTAGTTCCGCTTCCTGACACCAGTGTGACTTTGTGGGTTCGTGAAATAAAAAGTTCTATTACACAAACTCAACAATGTTATTTATTTCTACCGACTTACAGTTTAACACTTGCCAATTACACAGAATTACATAATGCACACAATTACAGTTCACCAGTTCGTCCGTTAAAGTTCCACTGTACGCTCACAATTACGCAAATTCTTCCGTTGCACGCACGCAGTCTTCTTTTCCGTTCGCTAGCTCGTCAAGCACTGACTAACTCCCCTTGCACGACGTGTTGCTTATATAGGGTCCGCTTGCCGATCTGGAAGGTTCTCGATTAGATGAAATATCCCGTAAGTTCGAGAACACAGGTGGAACAGAAAGAGACGGCGCAGTGATGTTTTTTGTCCCAGCCATCCCTCCTTAACGCTATAAGACAAACGAGGGGGCGGGGCGAACGCCAACCTTCTCCTGCTTGCCCACTCTATAGGGTGTTCCGACGCTCGGGTGACAATATTATAACAATTCTTTTAACAAAATTTAATCTTAAATAATATAAAGCATAATTACATTCCAAGGATTGATTAGAACATGAGGCGGTTCTTGCGCGTTAGGATCCTGGTTGTGTCCTCCCAGCACTCAACGCCTCATAATGTAGGAAAGGTGACGTGTGAGGGTTACGGATTTAGGAGGGTTACTGGACAGATAGGGGTTTCCTCGGGGTTCGCTCTGCATGGACTCTTCTGTTCCAGGATCTGGCTTACGTCCTGACTGGGTGTGGTGTGATTTGCGAAGAAAACACCTCGACTGTTCCATGATCGATTTATTCACAAATGTATTCGGTTTCGCACTCGCCACCTGGAAAGTTGCTGTTCGTAGACTCGTGTGATGTGTTTGGCGGTAATGGTAGAACTCTTTACACGTGTTGTGTATTCCGTGTATTCCTACCGCACTTGTATATATAATGTGACTTCATTACGCCCCGCCCGGGAGAGAGTTTGTGTTATCAAACTCATGAATCCATGTTTTGTGTATTCGAGGTACTGTTGCCGCAGTGCTATGTACGACGTGGTTTCACTACGCCCCGACCGAGAGAGAGTGTCTTAGCTATCAAAATCACGGATCCGCCATCTCCTGGATTTCCCCCTCTATCGTTACATTTTGAATTTTTGTGTGAATCACGTGTGTAAGTTGTAAAATGTAATTGGTTGGCTTCAATTTCGAGTTTTAACCTTCGTACGGATTTTGTATGTGGGCATGACCGAACGTTGGTAGAAATCTTCCCACAGCGTCCACTTACTTAATTCCGAAGCACGCACGGTGCGAAAGTTTGTCAATTCAGTTAATTTACAACGCCATTATATCGATCACGCACCTATGGGCATGAAAGATAGAACAGGGCGGCAGACCGATCCTCCACAAGGTTCGCAGGCTTTGTTCCTAGATGTGAGCTTTGTTATGAAGAAAGCCGATCTACCTGTGTTGTCAACTTCCACTTTGCTGAGGCCTCATATTTCTGTTTCTCCGTTCATCTACATTTCTGGTCATCAAACACTTCTTACTATATATACGCTCTATCTACTATAATGCGATTTTCTGTAAAAGTCGTGTATTTGCTTTCGATGAAAAATAATCAGTATAAAATATCTATGCTAACCTAATATTTTTTGATATATTAAGCGACTTTATGTTCTTGACGAAGAAGAACAGTAACAAACCCCTTGCTGTAATTAGCGGCCTAAGAACATATCTTACTACATGGCTTTCTTACACCAGTCCCTTTCTAAGGCTAACGGAATTATGGAAAATATCAAATAGGTGTCTTATAACAACTAAGGTTGTGTTTCTTATAATCTCAGATTATGTATTTTCTGTAGAGAATGGAATCTTCATATTCATCAGCTGTATTTGTATTTCGTTAATTACTCTATGCATTTATGCATCACATGAACATGTCATGTAGATTTTATGTGATTAAATAGCTTTGGAACCAATAACAAGATTCAAAGGATCAAAATTATAATTCTCTAAAAAATTACTTAACCATACCGAAATATGATTCTTGCAGAGTCAAAGGGTGCTTATAGGATATGGAACCTCCAGAAGTTTGAAGACTGTCGGAGGAAGGTTAAGAAGGTAATTTTAGATAGATACGAGGGCATTTTTATCGTTTACCACGAATAGTGATTGTACTAACCAACAATTCAAAGAGGTAAAGAGCATAACTAGCAATTAAACAGTTTGGGCCTTTGTGCAACAGCTTCAAAAAGTTTCATAATGAACATTTTTATGTAAATAAAATTAAATAAATTGCCATTCAACGTTTGAAATGGAACTATATAATGTCAGGTTAACCAGATATTTTTAATAATATGTCTAATCTTTTCTAGCCCGCCTTGGTAGCGTGGTGGTAGTTTGTCTGCCTCACGTTCAAGAGGTCCCGAGTTCGAATCTCGGTCAGGGCGAGTTACCTGGATAAGGTTTTTCCGGGGTTTCCCCTTATCCTGTAAGACGAATGTCGGGTAACTCTAAGCTCCATGGACCCCGGACTCATTTGAGCATACTTTCATCCATTCCATTCATCGTCCGATATGACTTAACGTCGGAGGACGTAAATTACAAAAAAAAAAAAAAAAAAAAAAAAAAAAAAAAAAAAAAAAAAATCTAAGGCATAGATTAGGTTATATTAACGTGATAGAGATCAGCCGATTGAAGTTGAGGTAAGGTACCACTATTTATTTTAATTTTATGTATCATATATCTATATAGAGAGTATTTTGTTTAAAGAAACTTTTATTGTTAAAACTTCAGGAACTCATTTCCTGAGGTTTACTTATATTTACCCTTATAGCTCCATGACATCTCTCGTGACAAATATGGGTATTTTGGAGCTTCTTCGATATTAAAAACAAATCGTATTCTCAGTGGTGATCTAGTTACCGAATTCAATACATTTACCAGTACAATAACGCAAAAGAAAGCCTTCAGCAGAAACAGAACAGGAAGAATGATGCTACTCTTCTGGGAATGCAATGGATTTGTCGGAGCCACTGTTTCTTGACTGAAGACTTTCAGGTCATTAAAAATATTTCCTCTTTTTCTCTTATCAATACATACAGTATTAAAATTTTCATTCTTACAAGCTGCAAAAATTCATAAGTACTAACACTATGATATTAATAATTATACCTTATAATCATATTGTTACAGTTTTCAATGTCGAAAATAACTGGTTCAAAATTGGTTCACGCATCACAATAAAGTAGTTGTTTATTTTCTACATCAGTAATATCATTAAAAGCCGCAGTGGCTTAAAGAGAGAAAATGCAAAATCTTCTATACATTGGAAAGATAGAGTCAAACTGAAAAATTCAATGCCATAGCCAGGATTTGAACCACGGATCTTCTGGTCTCCATCCAGCCGCTCTAACCAATTGAACTAGGTACCATGGCCAACGTGCTGACATGACATTAAATTAATATTTCCAAACTTTAGCTTACACACGGCCAGTGTGAAAGAGTATTTAATTTCAATTAATTTACCTAATAGTGGTTAACTATAAAGCCCAGGCCTCAAAGTACTTACAGCACAATAACTCGCCATTAAGGTAGTTTTCTCGTGTGTTTATAAGAACTCCTAAGTGGTTTACCGGAAAAAATACCAGTCAGTTGGAGCATTTAATGTCATGTTGGCACGTTGGCCATAGTAGCTCAAGGGTTAGAGCGGCTGGACGGACACCAGAGGATCCGTGGGTTCAAATCCCGGCTATAGCATTCAATTTTTCAGTTGACTCTATCTTTACAAACAATTAATTTCCATTAATTGACCTAACAGTAGTTAACTATAAAGCCCGGGCCTTAAAGTACCCACAGGTTGTAAGTTGCCATTAGGTAGCTGTCTCATGTGTTTATGAGAACTCCTAAGTGGTTTACCGGGAAAAACAAAAGTGAGTTGGAGAATTTAATGTCATATTGGCACGTTGGCCATAGTAGCTCAATTGGTTAGAGCGGCTGGACAGACATCAGAAAATCCGTGGTTCAAATCCCGGCTATGGCATTGAACTATTCAGTCTGACTCTATATTTCCATACTTTAGCCTACACACGGCAAGTGTGAAAGAGCAATTAATTACTTCTATGCATTACCGAAGATAGAGTAAGTAAGATTTTAATATATAATTATTTATAATAGGTATTAATCATTGGCTATGTTACAGTGGTACCAAGTACTCTTCTCTCTCCCAAGAGGGGAATAAACTGAAATGTCTTTGTTTACGAATTCAAAACGTCAAGTAATAAGTGAAGTGGTGCGAGAGTAGTTAACGCCTCATTTACGAAAATAAGATTGCTCTGTCAGCTAAAGGTGCAAAATTAATTCATTAATTACTACCTATAATTTATAATGCCAGTATATTGGATAACAAATTTGGATAACGTTTTGTGACATACAATCCACCTATTGCATCTATTACTGTTTTGTGGTGAATTTCTCTCTCTAGCTCTCTCTGGCTCTCTCAACTATAGGCATGAGTACCGTTCACCATTGGTATAATGGCTGAAACAAAGCCAAATAAGGAATGCAAATAATATTTGAAACAAAATTTTGGGTACAGGAAATATATGATTCATAAGCTGAGATCTGTTGTTATCACTTCCCACTCTACAGGTAGTTCTGAGGTAGTTTTCTAACTTTATATGTCAAGCCTTAAGTATGTACACGAAATGATAAAAAATACTCAGCAATTATTTTACCTCGTGTTAAGTAAACTTTGCGTTTTTATATTCCCTTGTGTAAATTAATTAAACGTATTTTGTTTCCTACGAAATATCTGGTTAGTATAACAGACAAAAAGTGGCTTATTAAAATATGATGTAAATTTGTTGGCGTGAAGGGAGATGGCATACAAAAATAATACGTAAAATAAACATAGTGTCAGCGTTTTCCTCGATAACACGCCATGAATGAAATATGGTGTACGTGGAGGAAATTTTTAAACCAATTTGCAGTTTTAGCAAAACTCTATTGAAACATTTAATTTTAATTAAACTGGAATAATTAGTGTACGCTGGGATGGAACACAATACAAACCGCAAACAACTATGACGAATAACCAGCCTCGGGGAAACAAAGAGCTGGGGAGAAGAGAGAGACCTCAAATATATCATGCATTTCAATCATACAATGGCAGTAATGAGTAATGATCACACGACGATTTGCACAAAACTTTAAACACTGTGTAGTGTAAACGAGCAAGAAATGCATAAAGCATTTTTCTCATATTTATTGCTCCTGTCTTTCGATTTTCTTCTGGAAAAATGGGTTTCAGAATGAAGTTATTCTAGTTAACTCCTAGCTTTAAAGCTGTGGCAACGCAATATGTTCTCAAAAATTGATTTTCAAGCTTCCATTTCTATGTAGTTGCTTAGAATACTGAAGACGTTATCTTCACGGCACTTGTCAGCCTGGAGGAGGACACAGTGTTCCGGCGGCGGATATTCGCCCGACATCGGGGAATTTAGATTTAATTTGAAAAGTGGCCCAAGGTTATCGAGTAGCCCAGTGTCGGGCACTCGGAAGATAAGATAAATTGCACGATCACCAGCAGAAGCACAATAAGCATAATATGAAACCTTCTGGATATTTCATCACCTCGAAAGTTCTGGAAGTGTACACACACATTCTATGGCAATATATACGAGCACTCGCACTAAGTAAGACAGTGGCATTATGACTGAGTCTGATCTGAGTAATTCAGTGAGAGAAACCAGCAAGCAGTTGAGTGCCTTTCTGATGCGACAAAAAACGCTGTTCTTCGAAGGACTTTGTGACATGACTGCAGTGAATGCTGTTATTTCAAACTAATAAGGACAGCTTGTGTTCGATTTTCCAGTAAGTGAACCATTCGGAGGAAGGGGCTACGTCATGCATAATTATATTATGTTGTGAACACGGTGAAGTAAATGGACAGTGGAAATAGTTTACTCTAGTGAAGTAACTCTGCTTTATCTCAGGTAAAAGTGAATTACATTACTATGAGACCGAGGAAATAACATCTTAAAATTTATGAGTGTATAATTAACAAGAATGAAACCATTTTTGAAACAGTCGTACTGTTGCTTTCCCAGAAGTTGTTGTTTGTAATTTACGTCCTCCAACGTTAAGTCATATCCGACGATGAATGGAATGGGTGAAATGATGCTCATATGAGACCAGGGTCCATAGAGCTTAGAGTAACCCGACATTCGTCTTTCAGGATAAGGGAAAACCCGGAAAATACTAAGGTGAACTCCTCTGAGTGATAATTTCATTTTCGGTAGTGAAATATATCAGAAACTATGAACAGGATTAACTGACCACACACCAGCCTTTACACCGCTGCAGAAATTGATACAGCCCTGACCTGGCACCATCAGACTTCCATCTGTTGGGGCCACTAAAGGAAGCTCATCGTGGGATTCATTTTGAAGATGAGGAGGCTGTGAAAACGTCCGTGCTTAGGAAGCAAGACCGTGTGTTTTATCACACTGGAATACATGCCCTAGTTAAAAGGTGAACCAAAACTGTGGAAAAGGACGGAGATTATATTGAATAGTGACAAATTAATCGCCAATGTTGTAGTTTTCAAGCTATGGACATTGGATTCAATTTTCTTGGCAATTAAAAGAGAAAAAATAGGAAGTATTACTTTTTGACCCACCCTCGTATATTCGTATGAATCGTCTATTCAATTTTTATCATAAAATTATAAAATACACAATATATGGATGATACTTAAACATCTTGACCGTAATCTCAAAGCACTACAAACCAATTACCCACCATTTACCAACACGGAGGCACAAACTTGCAGAAATTTGACTTATAAATACAATAAATCCAATTCAGCATTAAATCTTTGATTAAAATTTAGCACAATGAAAATGTCTTCGATTATTACAGTAACAGGAGGAAAGTTATAGACTTAGTGTAAATATAAAAATAAAAGGTTACATTGCAGCTTATTACCTACACTGCTCTGAACACAGCCCTTATTACTCCATTGTACTCTGCCCAGTATTTTGGTATCAACAAATTAATCCGGTGTAATACAACAGCTGATTGGCTGTAAAACACAAACCCTATATTGTCTAACGTAGGGGCTATTATACTGAAGTTTGGTTCTAACATTTCTAGAACAGTGAAGGACAAGCACTGCGTCAGTTTATACCCGTAAGGTGAGCATTTTCGTAGTAATCCTTCTGATATTATCAGGATAGAATTTCTGAAAGTGTCAGTTTCACATTTTCGGAACCATCATTCGATATCACTAACTATGCAGCCTCTAGACAGCTTTTGCTCAAATGTAGGCCTAGTTTCCTTTAATAGGTTCATCTAATGGTTCCTAAAAAGCAAGATCACGGAGCTAATAAATGTCTTTCACATTTCAACAAATATAACTTTTCATTTAAAATTTCACTACATGACCGTTCATCCAATATTCCAGGGCCTCCTGAACGTGAGGCAGAGTTAGATGCTTCCATCTACGCTAACGAGTCGGGCATAAAGTCTATCTCTAGTAATATGTAGCATATAAAAGTACAAGGTTTTGTAAAATAAATAGAATATACTAGATAGAGCATAATCTGGGCTTGTGGGCCGTGGTCTACTGGGTTCCTTCTTGTCCTTCTTCCCAGACATTTTGTCTGCGACTGCAGAAAAATCAACAACTGTTAAACGTGCCATTCTCAAAGAAGAACACATCATTCCATTTGAAACCTCACATTCTAATAAAATATATACGGAAGTGATTTTTCATCATTGTCATATAGCGGAAAATGCTCATAAATACGTACACCCTTCTTTGTTCATTTTCACGACTTGCAAACTACTCTTTAATGATTTTCGAAAGTGGTGAAATTTGAAAAATATTGAAATTTAGGGAGTATTTTCCCCATGAAAATGCAGCGAGAAAAATTAAGGCAGTTTTGTGAAATATTTGCTTCATTCTACCAAGAAGTTGATGAACATTTAAATCTAGTCAACCATCATTCAGTACTGCCAATATAGATTTAATGATTTAACTTAAAATAAACGGAATATCCTATGCTTTGAAGTTGTTAATAAAACAGCTTTTCTTTCGAAGTACATCGATCTATTTTCAAATGGTAATGGAAACAATTAGGCCAATCAATTGTATTATAAACGGCAGGAAAACGGAAATGACAGAGCAAAATGTCAAGATGTTTCATGACATAGTAAAAATGTGTTTCTACTTAAAATTTGCATAATTTGGGTCAATTTGGAGTGAAATTAAATAAAACGAAATCATTATATCTCTCAGGAGCAGGGATTTCCTAATTATGCGAGGTAAATTCCCATTCGGGAAGTGAGAGAATGACTTATGTAAATCCCTCATTATTGATTAGTAACTATTACTTGACTGTATAAGACAAATCTAGCCGGTACACGGTCGTCTTACAGTGTAACATTTTGACTTTCTAATTGCCTTTGTAGTTCACACAACATATTCAAATGTCATTACTATTTCAGGTGGTGGTAGACCAATGACTTTCTATACTTCCGCTAGAGGTATCAGTCCATGTGTGTTTCGTCTCCTCTTTTCTGCTTGTGTATGGGTAACCCATCTTCCCTCGCTCAATCTTACCACGTGGCCGCACATTTCACTTCATCCATACAGCTTGGTAGAACTTTGTCCATTGTTCTTGCCATCCTCTGAAGAGTCACGCTAGAAATATTCTCCTTGATGTAGAAGTCTAGAATATTGCATTTTATTATTCTCTGGCGTAGCTGAGTAGCTTTACGGTATTTACTTGTTTGGGTTCAAGCATATGTAGAGTAGCACTCAAAGGATATCGTTTAGTAATTGCTTCATATCTGAGACGTCAATCACCTTACATCATTCTTGTTTTGCTTCAGAATTTCCGTTTTTAAGTGTTTCTGTATCAGTTAAATTTTTCGCTGTGTCGTTTTAACCTGACAATTGAAAATGAGCATTTTAAAATGTATTTTTATATGACAATTATTTGCAAACTTTACTTTATTCAAAATCCATTACTACCATGATTAAAAGAAACACTTCACACAGTGATGTACATTTTAGATATTGTAAGCTAGGTTAAGTTATAAATATACTTTACTTATATTGTGCAGATTAAAATAGATGGAACCGTCTTCAAGGTGTTTCCAACTTGCTCATGAGTAGTCTGCTGTCAACGGTTCTTGGCCATTCATTGGCTATACAAGTTCATCCCAATTATGCGTCAGCCAAATATAGGCACAAGCGTTTTGGAATTATTGTCCTGGTAACGTAAATACATTACATAGCGACCAGGACCTAAATAAGATTTGACCGTCATGTGAGCCTCCCCGTAGGGCTGGGGATCCGCCATCTTCGGCTGCCGTGGTGCGGGCGCTGCGGACAAATAGCACTCGTGGTACCTCTGACGTTACTAGAGGAACCTCGGGCCGACTGCCGAGCCCCACCCTGATTGGAAGTTGTTCGGATTGGGTTCGTCTCGAGGGGGCGGTGGTTCCCGATACCCGTGGGTGATTGGGTACGTCTCCGGACGGGGTTGAGGGAAGCCATTAATATTCCCGAGTACTAGCCTGCAGAGCTAGTAGATGGTGTACTAGATCGCCTGGTGCCCCCACCGAGGTCATATCGGTAGCCTTCCCCTTTTTGGGGTTGGCATGCGTAAGTGGCGTATTCACTTCCATCCCGTCTTAATTCCATAGGACCAGATGGAGGGGGGCTTGTTAGCTTCTAGGTCTTGCCCTATGGAAAGCCCCACAAAGGACGCCGGGCGCCCTTTTGCGACAGCTCGGTAACTCCCTGGTTGAGGGAGTCTAGGGTACTTGGACCTACGGGTCCTGGACTAATTGGTGTAGGTCCTCTGTACTCAACTGTCGTGTAAGCCTTCTCTGATCTCCTATTGAAATAAAAGGTGTAACAAAGAATATATGTGTGTGTGTGCGTGCGTGCGTGCGTGTGTGTGTGTGTATCTTTATTACTGGCGGAAAAACAGAATGCTCTTTTTAAGACCAATTTGATTAAGAATGGTTGGATAGATCCGTATGAATGTAATAAATAGACCATTTTACTTCTGATGATGATTTTACTTCTGTTTTAATATCTGCGTTTCCAAATTCATCCATCCATGTGCATTCCTTAAATGCTTTTAAAAACTTTATCTCAGCAACTTCAAGGAGTTTCTTTACTAATTATGTCGATATTCACTTCAGTAAAGTAATTTTGAAAAGGTGATTATACAGAAAATCCTTACCAACATGTCGTTTATAGAGTTTTATTTATGAGAATACGTATGTACTGATTCTGGTGAACTGTAAGATATCTAATTTTGGTATTTTATACACGTATGTAGGCATTTAAAGTGCTCAGTATCTTTTAGAAATTGATATTCCAATATTATTTTGTTATACTACTTAAAATGAAATCAATTATTTTGGTTTTATCCAGGGATAGGTATATTAAAATTATAAGACTACAGGTCCCCTTAAGTACTAAACTATATATCTCTGCATGTGTTTTATCTTAAATAATATTCTCATTGTTGTTTAATGAAACACTTAAATTACATATTTTAGGTTAATTCCTGTATGCATATTATATATGACGACTAAGTTCCAATGTGCAGTGTGCGGCAGAAACAGTAAGCGGGACTTAAACGGAAAAATGTTTTAATTTATAATAATTATTTATATTTCTTTTGCATAATCTTAAAGTACACTCCTTGAAGACTGGATACACTTCTCATTTGTTTAATATGACGTCTTTTAGATGTCCACCACACTTTCAATACATTGTTGTGCTCTCGTTCGAACTCTTTCATAACTTTCCGTAACGTAACTGCCTCTACCGCGGCTCCCTCGGATTCGATGTCCTAGCTCTGTGATATTTGCTGGTCTGCTCTCAAACACTTTGTCCTCAAGATAGCCTCCCTAGAAGTAGTCTGGTGCTGTGAGATTCGGAAAACATCGCTGAGTTAAGACGTAGGAATCCAAGAGGTGATAGCCACGGTACAAGCAGATATGCTACGGAAAGTCATGAGAGATTTCGAACGCCGATTACAACAATTTATTGAAAGTGATGGTCGACATCTAAAAGACATCATATTAAAAACCATTAGAAGTGTTCTGCAATCCCCAATGACTATACTTAAATATTCATTAGCAGAAATATAAATAATTATAAGAATTAAAATATTTTTTTCACTTGGAATACCCCTTATTGTTTCTGCCGCACTCTGTACATGTGGAAAACCATTGCCGATCAAATATAAACTCCAACAAGAGTGCCCTATATATTATAAATTCTTCCGGTAATATGAAGTTTCAATTTGTCGAACTTACGACCCAGAAGAAACCGGACTCAGAGGGCGCTGCCACTCGTAGACGTAGTGCAGCGTTCTCACGCTAGAGGGTGTTAGTAGAGACCTTCATGTAATAGCTGTGCAGACGGCGTCAGTGTGGAGCTGAACGTGCAAGTGTGGTATTGTGTTTCTCTGACTGTTGGCGGGTTACCTCTGCGAAGTCGTTATGGCAACTTAAAACGATCAAATGTTTTGTGTGAAATTTTGTTTCCTGCTTTAAGAACTGCAACGGAGTCACACCAAATGCTTCAGGAAGCTTCCCAGGAGGACACTATGAGCCGCAAACAGGTTTTCGAGTGATTTAGGCACTTTAAACGTGGTGATATGTGTATTGAAGACCAAGCTCGTTCTGAACGCCCTTCAGCATCGCAAAATGAGGAGAGCATTGAAGAGGACCCTAAAAGATCAACGAGGATCGTCGCCAAACGATCAACCAAATTTCAGCAGCGACAGAAATCAGTTGGAGTTCGTGCCAGCGGATTTTGAGAGAGGATTTGCACATGAGACGTGTTGCTGCTAAATTTGTTCCGCGCCTTCTCACAGAGGAGCACAAAACCATCCGCATGTATGTGTGTCAGGACTTGAAAATAGAGATTGCACGTCATCCAGATGTCTTGAACAAAGTCATTACAGGGGATGAGAGTTGGTGTTACGGGTATGACGTAGAAACCATGCAAGCGACAAGCCAGTGGAGGACTCCCAAATCTCCCTGAGCAAAAAAAGCAAGGCAATTGAGGTCAAATGTGAAGACGATGATCATTGTCTTTTTTGATGTTCATGGAATTGTGCATCGGGAATTCCTACCCCCTGGCCAGACTGTTAACTAGCACTTTTACTTGGATGTTTTAAGGCATCTGCGAGAGCATGTGAGGAGGAAACGCCCGGAACATTGCCGATCAGGTGAGTGGTTTCTGCATCACGACAACGCTCCAGCACACACGGCCTTACGAATGACTCACTATTTGGCATCTCAGAGGTGGTCTGTCGTTCCCCACGCTCCGTATTCGCCGGAGCTAACCCATGCGACTTTTTCCTATTTCCCGAATGAAAAAAAGCTAAAAGGGGAGCGTTATGACGATGTGTAGGCGGTAAAAACCGCTTCGCAAAGGACACTGGACAGTATCAAATTTGAAGAGTTCCAAACATGCTTCCAACAATGGGAAAAGAGACTTGACAAGTGCATCGCATGTGATGGAGAGTATTTTGAAGGTGACTGAAATAATTTTGTAAAAAGCTTCACCAATAAAAACTTTTATGACAATAATCCAGTTTCTTTTGAGCCCCCCCCCCGTGATAGCATTATTGATAATATTACGACAGTAAGGTATCTAAATTAGAAAATTATTTCAGAAATATATTTATGAAGCGAAGGACTTTGTTTTTGTAACTAAGATAAAAGAGTTAATATTTATCAGTAAAGTTGGAACTGGAATTTGATTGTTGGCTACGTAATAGGAAAAAAACAGCAATTCTAGGAAAATATGGAGTTACGAAGCAGAAAGGGGCCACTTTGTAGATCATAGAAAGATGAAACTAATTGTATGTCGTGCTTGCACGAAGTCTCTCATTCAAAAGATGTTTTACTGAAAGATATTTTTGTGTGAAAATGGAACAACCGCTGACCTAAATCGCAATGAATGACAATACCTATTGTCGTTCCATTTCTATACCTACGCTCAGAACGAAAATAGCACCTTTGTGTACGCAGACCTCTTCTTTCTCTCTTTGAGTCTTGATACTTAGTTTCCTTTATGGTTTGTTCTTAGGACCAAAGTGCTTTTATTGTGTCTAGAATCGTAGGCGGTCCATATTCATTACCATGTGCGTATGGCGGCAGCTTGTTATTTCAGTTCATATGTCGAAAAGCTCATTTTTCGTACTCTTCCACAAATATTCTTAGGAAAGCAGATTCATATTTATCCAAGGAATGGAACAAATGGCTGGTGGTTGCTAAGTGTGATTACTTATTACTGCCTAAATGATCTCTTTTCTAAGAGTATGTCGCCTCCAGGTTTTCAGAATTCTGATGCGCCAAACTCATGCAGTCAAGTGTTGTTCTGTGTTACATAGTTGGTAATAGCGATGAATCAAATCTGATTAACTTGTGATTTAATTTACACTGCAATAATTCTCTTTTTGATTCTGGAATATACTTTAAGATATTCATACTAATGAACGGACAGTAATAATAAGTAACTGCTTTAAATATTACGTAAATTACAACAGTTGCCTTTCGTATGTAGTGTGGTTATCGGACAGCTTCCAGTGAGGAGAAAATAGAGATAAATTTTAATCTTTTATGTGTTTAACCCTTTGTAAGAATTACGTAGTCGGACTCACAGTATTTCATTTACTGTTTTCGTTTTAATATTAGTTTTCAGTCATTTTGAAGAGAAAACTTCTATTAGTTTGACTCACGTAGTAACGGCAGAATCCCGTTACTCGTGTTAAGCATGTCAATTAATTGTTCTTTCACACTGGTCGTGTGTAGGCTAAAGTGTGGAAAGATAGAGTCAGACTGAAATATTCAACACCATAGCCGGAATTTGAACTACGGATCTTCTGGTTGCCGTCCAGCCGCTCTAACCCTTGAGCTACTATGGCCAACATGCCGACATGACATTAAATTATCCAACTGACTGGTATTTTCCCGGTAAATCGTTTAGGAGTTCTCATAAACACATGAGACAACAACCTTAATGGCAACTTTAGGTAAGTACTTTAAGGCCCGGGCTTTATAGTTAACCACTATTAGGTTAATTAATGGAAATTAATTGTTCTTTCACACTAGCCGTGTGTAGGCTAAAGTTTGGAAGTATATAGCCATGCCGGGCTATGGCATTGAATTGTTCAGTCTGACTCTATCCATTCTTTATATAGCTCCTTATGTAGCCTGTCAGGTAATTTATTTACTCTATGGATGTCTTGAATGTTGCACACAAATCATCACACCATAACACACGCTAGTAGATGCCAAAGAAAACATAAAATATCTACTACAGTTGTTAGAGGTGAACATATAAGAGGGTAAGAAAATTATGACATTTGTTGATTTTTAAAAACGCAATTTGTATGTACACAAATTCTGTAAAATGGGTTCTGTAAAATGAAAATTTGAAAAACAAAATAACAAAGACGTGTGGCTAAAGGGAACAGCAGGGCATGTGAAACACAACACAAATTCTACAGAGTATTGCTAGCGATATCATACTGTGTTCCAGTGGTTTGTTATTGCACGCGTGTTACTGAAATTCCCATTTCTTGACCATTGCTTCAGACTGAATCTTTAGAGACAGCAACAAAATTAGCCAAATATCATTTCAGAGCTTCCAATGTATGCTTCGAACGTTTCAAACATCGCCGTAACACTGTTGTGAATACTCTGTGTGGTGAAGCAAATGATGTTGATATGCAGACGGTTGCAGATTTTGAAAACAGAGAAACTACAATTATTGTACATAAATTGAAAATATTGTACATAATTCATAATATCCTATTATTATTTACATTTAATTCTAAACTACTGCTTCACTGTAAACCTGTAGGACTTTTCGTAATTTCTTTGTATTCAGACCAACCTGCTGTAAGAGAGAAACCTGTGTAAATATGTTTCAGAGAGATTTTACTGTACAAACTCTGTACATTTAAATGTTTTAACTGCTTCACTTCTAAAGCCCCATAACCATCCTTGATTATGTCCATGTATTCGGACTTTGAAAAGCAACTCGCTACCACATTTCTAATCAAAGAAAAATTACTCCATTTCAGTCGGAAATTGCATTCGAGACCACTGAACTTCTGAAGCTGACTACTTGACCATTACATGTAAATAGACTGCAGCTTTAATAGAAATTTGGTGGCTTTCTGCAGAATTTAGATTATCTCCATGATGCTTCCTTCCCCCTAATAACGCGGTCATAAACGTAAACAACTATTTGATCGATTGATCTTCATCATGCCAAAATCCTGTTTCGTGCTATCTTCCAGAAAATTTACATTCCCTCTACCGACACTTCCTTTAGCATCGATTTATAATTTCATATTATTTGTGGTCTTTGATCCTTCAAATATGTTGAAATAAGCATGCTGTTTTCCTATGCATTCAGATATTATTTCATTTAGATCCCCGATGCCAAAAATTCTCCCAAAGTCTTAGTTTTCTTTAATCCTAGAAACTGCAACCTGTATTTCCCTTTTCAGTTCTGATGCGGTCAACACTCAACTCTCACATCATAGTCAATGTTGTGAAGGCTATGTTGGTCATTGCGGGTTTATTTCAATTTTTAGCGGTTATTTTTATTACACCGTATATTATTTGGAATTTATGAAACTTTTGGGTAATCCCCAAAATGCATATATGGCACCATACAAGACAGTTAAAATCACGTGGTAAAATACACTTAGTAATAAGATAATGATGGTGCCAAAGTCGAGATTTAAACCACGGATCATCTGGTGGCCGTCCAGTCGCTCTAACCCTTGAGCTACTATGGCCAACTTGCCGATATGACATTAAATTCTCCAACTGACTCTTGTTTTTTCCCGGTAAACCACTGAGGAGTTCTCATAAACACATGAGCCAACTACCTTAATGGCAACCTGCAACATGTAAGTACTTTAACGCCCGGACTTTATAGCTATCCACTAATAGATCAATTAATGGTAATTACTTGTTCTTTCACACTGGCCGTGTGTAGGCCGAAGTAGTAGAATTTAATGTCATATCGGCACGTTGGCCATGGTAGCTCAAGGTTTATAGCGGCTGGACGGCAACCTGAGGATCCGTGGTTCAAATCCCGGCTATAGCATTGAATTTTTCGGTCTGACACTATCTTTCCATACCTTAGCTTACACACGGCCAGTGTGAAAGAACAATTAATTTCCAATGATGATGATGAGTTGTGTATGCTTTGAGCTCTATATTTTCTGTATAGCATAACAGTAATTCCTGCTGTACATCAGCTATACAGAGCTTATTTTTTAAAAACGTCTAGATATACATTAATTCATTAGGGCTGAATATATCTTTAATAGATATTCTTTTAGAGAAAAGTGTTACATCGTTTTTGAGAATTGAGGCGCTCCTTGCCCGTTAAGCACCTCGTTGAGCCCTCCCGGCACTCAATACCTCATAAGATAGGATATATGATAGGCGAGGACTACGGATGGGAGGTTTCCAACAGGTCGGGGGTTTTCTCAGGGTAGGTCTGCATGAATACTCGCTTTTGATTTCCAGGGAGTGGGTGCGTCCTGATAGGGTGTGGGTATTATCACATATAAGACACCACGACCTTTGAATATCAAGTTTATTGTTATAATTAGTCCTCTCCACTCGCCACTATTGACGATGTTATTCGCACATTAGGCGCGAGATTTGAGACTTTCCCGTTGCTGCGCGCATGACACGACTTACATGTATCGGTGTACGCGTTGTTCCTGAACGTCGGTAGTGAATTACTTCGCACCACGTAGTCTTTCCGGAGGATTACTAAACAAAAGAACAGAGTTTGGTAACATCTAAATGACGTTGTAACGAGTGCAGTTTCTCTCATTCGCTACCACAGAGTGTTCGATAACCACTTAATGTGAGTTACTCCGTCTATCCACGAACGCGGACTCTGATGAAATTTCTGTGCTTGTTGCCTCCCTCACACGCCGAAACAGAGTGTTTTTCCTAGCAAACATCGAAAGTCGCCATTGCACGAATTTCCCCTTCCTTTCGCCGAATTCTGGACACTTTAGAGGTCATGTGACCGGTTTCTTGTCCCTTATAGGTTGTGCTTTATCCCTACTCTTGAATAAATAGCAATTTCTAGTGTATGAGACATGTATTCCACGCGAATTTATCTTTCCCACAGTCCAGCTAATTAATGCATAAGCATGTTTGGAACTGTGTGCCTTAGATTCCAGAGTCTATTCTCTCGTCACGTATTATATGCAGGTCAATACTTAGGCTGGCGCCGAGGGTCTATCCTTGGACAATGCCACCTTTGTCGGCTAGAAATACCCAAAGAACCTGTCTGTGCGGGAAAATGTTCATTTTGCCCTCTCCCTTAACACGTTGGGTCCATGCTTTTAATAATATATATTGGGATTGCCTGTTTAGTATCTGCACTTGTATACTTAATCATTATCCTCTATATTTATTATAACTTTAATTCATATTGTGGTATCTATCCGCTCTTAATTATGCATGTAATAAGACTTTCGGGGTTATTATGATGACGTTGTGCCTAACAGGGACGGTATCAGAATATTAAAGCTTTCCAACAATTTTCCGTTGTTTCGTAAATGTTCTTCAAAATATTTGTGTCACATTCTTAAGAGGACGCAAACGTTATACCACATTTCGTATTTAACCAACATTGTTTTGGAGTTGTTTTTACATTTGAAGCGCGCGCACGCGCGCGCACACACACACACAGAGAGAGAGAGAGAGAGAGACACAATGTTTATGCGCGCGCATATACATTTATGTTCAACCAGTTGAGAGTTAATTAGGAGTGCATCTCAAGCACATGGAAGTTAAAGTGGCTATACATAGTACTGAGAGCGACAGAGAGAGAGAGAGAGAGAGAGAGAGAGAGAGAAAGAAAGAGAGAGAGAGATCAGGGGTACCAGTGGAAGCTGCCCTACTGTTTATACTCCGATTTTAGGGATAATTGAGTCATCACATTCTCCCATTGGTATGGGATGCGTAAAAATATGGTATTAAATATCTACTCCTTTGTTTGTTTTGAATGCGCTCCGGCATTTTACTCACACTCTCCACTGTATATTGGTACTACCTAGGGATTATATGTGCACTTCCATAAAATATAGGCTTTTGTGGTTTTCATTGCCTTTTTCCAGGAGATTAAACTAAGCTGGAAAAAGGTGCAGCTTTTTTTTCAAACAGCATTAAAATTTGAAACTTGTTTCAGCCGTTTGAATAAAAAGTAAACCGTTTCCATACAGTCACCTGTATAAGGCCCTAAAGGTATTTTCCAGCTAATACCAGTGTAAGTCTCTGCCTCTGTGTACAAATTATTTGCAATACTTAAAAATTACAAATTTGATACTGAATTATAACTTAACTTGTAACAGACCTCTAAAAAGATATTCATAATTTGTGAGAGGGGTACAATGTTAAATTTCAACAGATTAATATTGCTTACAACTTTCGCAAAAATCTGTATATGTACCAGGGTGGGTCAAAAAGTAATGCCTCCTATTTTTTCTGTTTTAATTGCTAAGATATTGTAATCCAATTTACATAGCTTGAAAACTACAACATCTGTCCATTTCCACAGTTTTGGACCACCTTTTAACTGGGGCATATATTCCTGTGTGGTAAAACACACGGTCTTGCTACCTAAGTCATTGACGCACGGACGTTTTCGCAGCCTCCTCGTCTTCAAAATGAATCCCAAAATGAGCTTCCTTTAATGGCCCGGACAGATGGAGGTCTGATGATGCCAGGTCATGGCTCTATGGGGGGATGGGGTAAGATTTGCCATCCCAATTTCTCAATTTATGCAGTGGTGTAACGGCTGGTGTGTGATGTTGCACTGTCATGCAAAAGAAGAACATCCGCCATAGCTTTCGTTGGGCAAACTCGGCCAAGACGTGCTTTCACCTTTTTGAGAGGTCTGACGTTTTGGATAGAATTTATTGTGCATCCCTGCTCCAAAAAATCAATCATAAGCACAACCGCTGCATCCCAAAACACTGACGCCATAACTTTCCCTGCCGACCGCTGAGTTTTGAATTGTGTTTTCTTCGGTGACGTTGTGTGATGCCGTTCCATTGACTGCCTCTTTGATTCAGGCTCAAAAGATGAACCCACGTTTCGTCTCCAGTAACAATTTTTTCCAGAAACTCCCCTCCCTGCAATTTGAAGTGCTGCAAGTGTTCGGAGGCTGTTATTTTCCTTGTTTCTTTGTTTTGGGCGGTTAACATTCTTGGCGCCCAAAGTGAAGAAACTTTTGAGAAACCCAGTTGTTGAATAATCGTCATCACACTGCCTTTACTGAGGGAGGTAATGCGACACAATTCATCTGTTGTTACCCGGCGATCACCACGAATGATGTCATCGACTCGCTGAATGTTGCATGGAGTCACTGCAGTCATCGGCGTGCCACTTCGCTTTTCATCTGTGAAGGGTGTTTGTGCTTCAGTTTCGTTACAGCGACGAACCCATCGTCTAACAGTGCTAACATCCACCGTTGCATCACCATACACATTTTTAGCCTTTCCTGAATGCGAATTGGCGTTTCACCTTCCGCAGTCAAAAATTCAATCAGAGAACGCTGTCTAATACTAACGTCGATGTCAGCCATTTTGCAAGATGATGCTGTGCTGCCACCTGTTGACTTAGGAAGTTACTACTGCAGGGAATTGGAGAAGAAGGTTTGAAGAATTGCACCAATTTCAAAGTTTTCACATAACTTACTCATTTAAGGAAAAAATAGGAGGCATTACTTTTTGACCTACCCTCGTACAAGCAACAGGAGAATTTATCAATGGTGTTGATTCACCTGGTCTACAGTGAATACACTTCTGCTTTGTGCATTGAGCTATTTGTCTATCTCATCTAACTGTCAAATATTTTAAACACGAATCCTACAAACTTGGTCATTGCGATTACATGTTTCGCATTCAGTTGCGCAATATATGTGTTTTGGAAAATATTATGTAAATAAGAGTGTTAGTGTTAAAGTTACAATTATTACATCCATGATGGTTAATACTACTTATGAGGAAAGAGTAGTGAAAGAACCACAGGAGGCTATAGGTCGCAGGCTCCTAGGGTATAAAGATGCCCGTAGGTCACTAACAATTACAGGCCAGAAAACCCCACCACTGCTGGAGCTATGCGATTCGTCAACCAACATGCTCTCCACTGACCAAAGAAAGTACGTTTCTTCTGCGGAAAATACTCGCCAGTTCTTCGACTACTATACTTCACGAAAACTACAGCCATATATGATGGATGAGAAATAAAGGTACTGAAAACGAAATTAGTGAGAAAAAAGCGTGGTATGTGTAAAACCACCCTAGTACTTGCTTATCGGCCAGAGGAAACCTCAGAAGAGCACGATCAAATAGGGCGGTAACTTCGATCCTTGGAATTGCCGAATGTGTCATCACATGGTATTCGAAGCCATTTCATTCGATTTATCCTAACGAAACATATATGGAAATTCTATTAACTTACCCACAACGCTTTTATGCATTTCTTTCCATGAGAACTGTTATTTCTCTGACACTCTTTGATCAATAACATACCTGCTACTTTCTACCAGTTTCCATTAGAACAGAATTAGCCAGACCCCTTCCGATAAAACTCTGCTCTAATAATCAAATTTCTTACCCCATCTTTGCAATCTATTGGAGTTTTACTGCGATCTCGACCCTCTTTTTACTTTCCACTACTGATATCTTCATTTATTCTTACCTCATTCTTCGTCAATCTATTACTCGGCTCTCCTCTTACTTCCCCTTTCCATGCACCCTGTCACATCGTATTACTTTAGCTTCATATCCCCCATTTTCTCTCTTTCTCTGGTGTTGGGTTGTCTCTCCGATTTCCTCTCTCAGTTAGTGCGCAAGAACTTCATCCAGAAAGGGGCGTCATTAATAATTCCAATCTTCTCCGATAGGTTATTTTTGCTTCCGCGTTTCAAGAAGCACTGTCCAAGCAGGTGTCACTGAATAGTTCACCAGGTAAACACTTATTTTACGGCCCTTTTTATCCATAATTTTAGGACAGTGAAATAAGGATTTACTGTAATACAGCGAATAGGGATGGAGAGAAAATGCATAATGATTATATTGTAAAGCTTACCTTAAAATAGGATTACAGAAATACTGAACAAAGATGATAAGCAGTTACCCTTTAAAGGCTTACAAAAGTAATACAGTAAATAGTTATCCCAATAGTGGTTATCTAGTCAGGGTGAGACCATTCACTGCATGTGCATTGGTATCAAGAGCCCTAACTCTTTATGGAGTATTTATTTGCTTCGTAAGAAACCGCGGGTGAAATTTTCATCTAATATAGCATCTGGCGAGCAAAAATACTTGGTAATTATACACACTGATACATTTATGTAACAATTGACATTATTTCCATAATTAATAATGTGGTTTAAGTACTAATATTTATGTTCTCTAGTAACATCGCTTTTCAACATTGTTTTATGCAAAGCCTAAGAGAATGTTTAACTTTCTATATGCTTAACTTCAGTATTATTGGAAATAATAATCTATTTTCCTTTGCTATACCTCTAACATGTCTGGATATTGTGACTTTGTGGGCTCGTGAAATGAAAAGTCCAATTTCACCACTCAAAAATGTTCTTTATTTCCACCGACTTACAGTTAAACACTTGCCAATTACACAGAATTACGTAATGCACACAATTACGATTCACCAGTTCGTCCGTTACAATTTCACTTGCATTCGTAATTACATACAATACTCCGATGCACGTACACAGTCTTCTCGTCGTAAACTGCACTCTTACACTGCTCGCCAAGAACTCCGACTAACTGACTGACTTACTGCCCGGCGTGTTGCTTATATAGGGTCAGCTGAGGGATCGAGAATGTTCTAGATTAGATGAAATATCCCGTAAGTTCGAGAACACAGGTGGAACAGAAAGAGACGGCGCAGTGATGTTTTTGTCCCAGCCATCCCTTGTCACCACTATAAGACAAACGATGGGGGGGGGGGGCGTGGCTAACGCCAACTCCCTTCTTGCCCGCTCTCAGCTGGTTCTATAGGTGTTCCAACGATCGGGTGACAATATATACAGGGCGTGTCCGAAAAATAAGGTCTCCAAGGCGCTGGCACCGTGAGGAACGCTATCATGCGAGATCCAACAACACTGGCGTGTACCATGGTTTCACCCCTTCAAATACCCACCACAACGAGCCCGTTGCAACCATTAGTCTGAGCTGGGCAGCCGTGTGCGATGGAACTTCCTATCACTTCCACCGCCAAGTGCGAGTTGCGTGCAGTGATCCGTTTTTTGAGTGTCAAGAGCACTACTTCCGTTGAAATTTATCGTCAGTTATGCAAAGTCTATGGACCACAATGTGTGGACGTCCAAAAACGTGCGAACGTGGGTCAGAGAGTTCAAAGACGGACGTGCAGATGTCCATGACGAACAGTGTTCTGATTAGCCTTCGGTTTCTGTCAAACATGTGACCTTACCTCCCCCGCTGCGTCTGCTGCTACTCTGTCTTTGGTATCAGCCACTCTGGATGTGACTTTAGCAGCCTGGATCCCAGTGATCTGGTCGCCTAGTAGATTGCTCTATGAGTTGACTATTCTTTGCCCTGGCTAGTCATTAGAGCTGAGACCACGCTATCTACAGGGTATGCCTGAGATAGATTGACGAAATAAAAACAACACAGTTCATACCATCAGCTTTACTATTCAGTTCGTTTCGTGCTTACAGTTCACCAGGAGTTGCCGCCGCGTTCAGATCGAATTACTCTAGATTTCCACTATCACGTTAAAACTATACTGAATTGTTGAAATCTATCGCGATGGAATAAATTACTAACACTGTTTTGAAAGTATACTTCGCCGCTTAATTCACTGCTGGGAGATCTTGTTCACTTAATAAGATTCTCATTACTGATTGTACTTCTCGGTGCAATCCGACGTTTGTGTCCTCAGCAGGCAAAACACGTCTACACGGTATCACGTCTCAGACTAGAAGAACGACGCTAAAACCTAATATTCCTTACCAAAACAGATATAGCCTCGCGTCCAGCTGGATTTCTCTGAAAAACTCTAGTTAGCGAGCTACAACCACGCGGACATTTCCCCGAAATACTGGTTTGGGCCAGGTTTGGACCGGTCTACTAATTACCCAGGTAGCGACCCTCCCGTGACCACAGCCTTTCGACCGAACATTTCCATCCATATAGACCAGCAACTTGATTATATAGCTCTGGGTTAAAATACTTATTGGCATTCTAGTAATTGAATCTAAATGCTGTTGCTTCGTTTCATGAACTTATCCATCTGTACTATTCATTATCTTAAATTCTTTCACCTTACTTCCTCATCATAATTTAATTATCATTTTATTCATTGTTAAAATCGTATTCAATCATACGGCTGATAAATACGGCATCTAACAATTGCAAGAATGGAGCAAGAAATGCTTTAAGATCGGCGTGTGACAGTTCGTGAGCTGTGCGATCTTATCCCTGAAACCAGTAAGACTACGATTGACCGGTGTTTCAGCCCCAAGTACTTATAAATACAGTTCAAAGTAAAGTTGGAAAACGGGCCAGCTTTCTACCTCAGCAAAACATCGGAAAAGAAGCCAGTTGTGGAAGAAGAAGGTGAAGAATTTGGTAAAAGTGTTGTTCGTGCAAAATGAATATCTTCTTTGAAAGAAACGAGCCACCATCAATTAACTAAAATAATAATTTACTAAATTAACTCAATTAAATAAAATAATAAGAGTAAAATGATAAAGCCTGGGACTCAAGTACTTACGTAAGTCGTCACAAATAGTGTCTCTCGAATGCGTGAGCCCCCAGTGGTCTACCGGCGAAATATACCAGTCAAATGGAGAATTTAATGTCGTGACGGCAAGTGGGCCATGGTAGCTCAATGGGTTAGAGTGACTGGACGGAAACCATGAGATCCGTGTTCATATCCCAGCCATGGCATTGAGTTTTTAATGTTGACTCTATCAAAAACCTTAGCCTATATACGGCTAGTGTGAAGAAATGAATAATTTCCATCAATTAACTAAAATTCCCAATTGCCTAGCTTTGAAAACGAGCTTCCACGCCACTCTTTACGACCTAGGTTTTGAATTTGTGAAGAGAAACTGAAAAAATATATTTTTCGAACGTGAAGACATATTCTTGTGGTGCAGGAATTATGAATGGAAAATTTGGAAGTGGAAGTTGTTTAAGGAATTCGTCCATTTTCAGATTCCAATTACATAGATACTGTCGCGGCAACGGACTAAAAGTTTCGGCCCAAATAGATAACAGACGGCGATAATGTTTCACGGTAGTAAAGAGCTTGCATAGGCAGTTAACGATAGCGCGGCTAGTGTACACAAAGAGCCGGAAAATAAAGATAGCTGAGGTAAAGCACTTGCCGGCATAGATAGGATTTCACGTTTGGAAGGTTCTAGTGATATCTTTATTGACAGAGAAAAGTTGTGTTCTGATTTGTACGAGAAATCTCTCGAATTTATGAATGAGATATAAGAGATTGTGACACGCCAGCGGTCAGTTGTAAAACGAGAGTGAGTCGCCAGAGAGTAAGCAGAGAACAGCTGAGAGTGTTGTAACGAGAGCTGATGTAAACTGAACGCTGTTTGTTATTGTCATCGACCTCCGAAGATTGAGTTGTATATGTGATGTAGTGTTGTTGCGTGCGAATTGAACAGAGTGTATTTCTACGGAAATAAAGAACATTTCGAATTTCGGCAAATTGGACTTTTAATTCTATGAACCCACAAAGTCACAATATGTACATTTCTGTTTTCAATTGCATGCAAGTAGAACTTTCAAGTCATTGCCGAAGTGGCAGCTATTTAGCGCTGCATTTCCATAGAAAGACCGGTGCCTTAATTCTTAATTTATAAATGAGGTGGAGTTATGTAAAGAAATTAAATATGTAACCAATTGTTGTAAGTAGTAATTTTGTAAGCTGCAAAAGGAAAAATATATTGCACAATACACACACCTTTGCATTTAATGTTAACGTAAGCTACTCAGACATCGAAAACAGCAAAGTTCGTTGACAGCGCAAGAGTTTGTCACGTGGGAATAAAATAGCGCGAATTCCCTCCATTCAGTCTTTTAATGGTCATCTGATACCGCAAAATGGGGTTCTCACAGAGACCCATCCTAAAAAAGCAGAATTATTGCATGACACTAATATGTGCCAAACAGTTAATATAAAATACAAATAAAATGCTAATAGAAAAATAGACAGTGTATACTACATCAGGAGAATTCTCAGAAAGCTTGAAAAACATTCATAATTAATACATACAATTTCCCCATTTATTGTTTTAACATTTATTCGTCGTATTAAACAAGTGAAAATAAAACTGTTCTGTATTGCAAATATATAAGGCATTTTCATAATTCGTTATATTAATAACACTCATGGCGATTTCTTTGATATAGCAGCACAGCGTTCCTCCAAGGTAAATTTTCTTCTAATTACAGAACCGTTTTATTTCTGCTCCTATGAAAACAAAATTTTAATTTATATGTTTATTAAATGGTCCATTTGTCTTTTGTGAAGGTAGCGCGTCAGGGAAAATTTTTGTGGTGGTTCTTTTTGCATTCTGGTGTCAATTACAAGATCGGCAATAGTCGCATTTTCTTGCAGGTGGCACCAACAATTTTAGCTTGTATGCCACACATGTGCAATGAAGTAACCATAATGCACACTCTGCCACCCGTACAAAATATCTGGATTTCGATAACCGGTTAGGAGGGACTATTAAGACATCTTTTCATGGATTTCCCTTATACTCAGAAAAGATAATTGAAAGCTCTCGAGAGGCCCTAATTTAAGCATTTCAAACGTTTTATTCATTCACCTTCTGTAATACCTAATATGGTCGAATGACGACGACTACTGCTACTACTGCTAAGGGAATTTTAGGACCTATTGTGTTTATCTCACGCAGGGCTTTTCTCGCCCTTGGCTGTTTCAGGGGAGTACCTCTACAGGCTTGATTTTATTTTGGGATTAGTGGAAACAGGCACATTTTTATTTAAGCTTACAAGGGTTATTTAAATATGCATACAATTGGTATAATTGTCATACATACGTATTGTGTGCATATATGTTTTACACTTTTTATTTATTTTATTTTTATTTATTTAAATATTTTTTCTGAGCATATATGTTATAATGGTCATATACCATATGTTTCGATTTTAATACTATTTTTCTTTTTGTTTACATCTGCCGAAATTGGTCTAATAGTGTTCTGTGATCTTCCTGTATCTCATGGTCCTTGGCTCCTTAATAATATTATGTATTTAAATGGGAAGGGTTCTGGAGTCCAGCTAATTAGATGCCGTATCACACTCAGCGTTGCCAGCTTGCTACCCCACTCCTTTTATATTTTCCTCTCTCGCACACTCATACAACATGCACGTCTCCTTGACGCAGACGTAAGGGTAAGCAAATTATATTTTACAAACTTTTACAATATTGCAGTTGCCAAAATCAAAATTGGAAAGAACATTTTCGCAAATTAAATATATATATATATATATATATTAAAATACTATTAAAATACTACACCTATAATTATGGTTTATTTATTATCTGTTTGTCTAATCCAATGACTGCCAGTGGCTCATCCATATCACTGTCAATGTCACTTCCTTTAAGAGACAATTCGTCATTGTCACTGTCTTCATCGTCTGAAGTGTTGCAAATTTATGATTATAGGTTCAAAAATCTTGTCACGTGGTATTTCTTTCTTAAACTCGTCCTCTTGAAGGTCTTCTGCATGCCTCACGTAACTTTCCCACTCCTGTTGTGTTACCTTGTCAATTTCTTCGTGAGCAAGTCGTTTAACGTCCGTCAGTTTATAAGTATTATTTCTGTTTGCAATCCCTCTGTCTATTTGAGCCCACACTTACTCAATTGGATTATATTGGCAGTGGTAAGGTAAGATGCGTTTTACCTCGTGTGCCGTTTCAATTGCAAGTAGATCCAGCTGATACACTTTTTCCGTGTTTCTAAACGGGAGTACTCTATGCAATATGTCACCTTTAGTTTCGCTTCCGAAAATCTTTTAACAATGTGTACACCTTAAAAATAATACTTCGAGCCTGAGTTCGCAATACCTGCCTTTTTGGCTCACCACTAAATTCACCGCAAGAAGCCATTGCACTATTTAACTCTTACTCTACTTCTGTGTAAAGAACAACTAAGCCATACTGATCTGAGCTATCCAGTATAAATAAACACTTTTTATCCAGCATTCATTCATAAACATAAGCATACAGCATTCCACAGGCTAACAGGAAATGAAAAGTTTGCTCCTTCTCGAATTTAATAACTTGACTTATTCATAGTAATTCTTTGATCACGTCATGTAAGTAGTTTAAATTTCAGTTCTGAGTAATTAAAAGTATATGTACATACACATACCAACCACCTTGAACTCTCTAGACTAAATAGAGATTACAAACCGTTCATAAACAAAGATATAAATTGACCAGACACGTTCTGCCAGGGCAGCAGGAAATTTATTGTTTCCTCTCGCTCGAATTGGCTTATTCAAAGTAATTCTTTTATCATATCATGTCAAACATTTACGTTTCAGTTCTGAGTACTTACAAATAAACGTACACGCATACATGCCATCAATAATGATATTCATACAGTGCTTACGTCGCGATTTATTGTTATAATACCGGTAATAGTTTGTTATTTATTTGTATTAGAAAAACTATTTGAGCTAAAGTATGGGGTTTTCATGGTTATGTTAGATACATTACTCTCTACCTTCCACGTGGATCAGCTTTGGTGAAATCTGAATTTTTGTCTTAGCGCGAATAGTATTTATTAGATATTGATTAGTCTGGCGTTCGTTCACACACCACTTAGCGGGAATGCAATACAACACCGCAGGACTCCGATTGGTTGCTAGTCTAGTAGAGCTCAAGGACACTAACACCTTCCCATTTGAAACACATACTGCTTTCAGTCTTCCAGGTCTCGGATTCTTTGTTGAGTTGCCTTCTATACGGTTTTTCCGACGCGTTCTCGATGTATTTGTGCATCTGGTGATTGATGTGGGCTTTCAGTGGTGTATTGCGTTGCAGATTTTGTAGAGTTTGGCGTTTTTGTGCCAGAGAGGGAGCTTGTTAGTTCTTCTTAAGCATCTTCATTCTGTTTGCTACAGTCTGGTCATCACGAAGGGTGTTGTGATGGCCACTATGGCAATGGTGGTGTAGGTGAAATATGGTCTAACGACTGTCTTGTACTGTTGATTTAGAATTGGTGTTGGTGTTGAGAGTACGATAAACTAAAGCTACATATACAAAGTGACATGTTTTGTAAGATTCTATTACTTTAGGATGGGATGCTCTTTAAAGTGATGCATTATAAAGCATTAAGAAGTTTTCTTTATGTGACAATTAAATTTTTAGCAAGTACGAATAAACATTGTAACAAGCAGTTGATATAAATACTAAACCTTAATAAAGCAAGCAGTATGCCATATCAATTTATTGCAGTTTGCGAATTATTGTGATAGTGGAAAACAATGCACCAGATAATACAGGAGTAACATAATTTTTAACTTTAAAGCACATATCAGATCACGTAAAGATTTATTTGTATATGAAGTATTCCTTATATACAAAAATAGTCAATTTGTCGCTTCTTAAATAAATTCAAATACTGGGCGCCAAAATTATAATGTACTTAAGATTAAGAAACCAGTAAAATGTAACAACAGTAACCTCTATGGATAATTTTATGCACCTAAAGACGATCATATCTTGAATAAAATCAATGATCTCACGGTTGAAAATAAGTAGCTAAAATAAAGAATTAATTAACTTACTAGATTGATTATTAAACAACTTCTGTGTGATGTTTCTATTTCTCTTTGCATTTGGTGAAGTTTGAATACGTATGTGGGAAGCAGAGACGATGTTAAACAAAGGAGGTAAATTTACGGAAGTAATAAACAAAGCTATAAAGATGATAAAAAGTGGGACAACCATTAGTTAAAACACGTCGTTTCTTAGTGACTTATTCTTCAAAGGTATTATGACATAGAAAGGGTGGGTAGTCATAATAAAGAGCTAGAGTACACCAAAGCAACCCCTATAACAGAATGCATTTATTTTACAATTAAATACTAGATAATGCAAAAATTGCGTCTCGTTCTGTTAGTATATTGTCATAAATGCCCTGGGATAAAAATACTGTTTGGTGCAAAAAGGAAGAGAGAAAATTGATGTGAAGGTAGATAGGAAATATGAAATGAATAGTGTGGTACTTCTTTCAAAAAGAAAGGGAGATGATTAACATGCAATTTCAATTCATCCTGGAGAGAAAACAAACTTCTAGAAACAGCAGTTAACATGCAATTTCAATTCATCCTGGAGCGAAAACAAACTTCTAGAAACAGCAGGGATCGTTCTTGGAAAAAAATAAGGAGAAAAAAGCAGAAAGAAAGAACTTCTAAGACAGAGCTATTCTCAGCGCCTTGTGACTGCGTTTGTTCTACACCCCACGTTACAATCGATCTTTTGTCGCTGGAGGGCAGATGTCAATATCGAGTTGTTAGAATATCGACATTTGGGTTTCACTTGAGGCCAAGTAAGGAAGCTCTGTTCAAAGAAGCCTCTCTCTGAAATCTAAATTGCTTGAAGACAAGAAGCTGCATGGAGCTGAACCGCTTAATTTAATTTGTGTGATAAATCTAACAAGAGCCAAGCCCTAATACTGCATATGTTCAACGGTACAAGGATCTAGAGATTTCAGTAGGTTCATTATTAATATTCTCTAAAACAATTATGTCATGACGCGTGCGTTCATTTGGTGTTTCAGAAGCAATTTCTCAATATGGAATTATTGTCTATGAGTCCTAATTTTACAATGTTAAACATCAGCTTTTTGAAGCTTATAGGACAACATGCATGTAGAACACTGATAACGAAACCGATCAGTATCAAGTATAAATAACTACTCATAAACATAAAGCCGTATCTATGGTTAAGACAACGTTTAAGAGGTATAAGAACAAACAGACACTAATAACAATGCAACATACAAGCACAATAATAAATTATATAATATTAATTTTCTCACGTTTTTACTACAAATCTAAAAGAAATGCAACTTAAATATCTGAAGTGATACAGTCATACGATCCTTTCTACACTCGTCTACGAAATATGCTTAAATAAGCCTGTACGTTTGTGCTTTAGTATACACCATATACACAGTGCACTATATTGATAGTCATATTTTCTATTGGGCAAATTTGCTAGTTGGGATTTAAATTTTTTACTCTTTGCATGACCACAAGAATAAAGCAAGTGACATATTGGAAAGATGGAGTCAGACTGGCCTACACAAGGCCAGTGTGCAAGAACAATTAATTTCCATTAATTGACCTAATAGTGGTTAACTATAAAGCCCGGTCCTTAAAGTACTTACATGTTATAAGTCGCCATTAAGATAGTTGTCTAATGTTTTTATGAGAACTCCTAGTGGCTTACCGGAAAAAACACGAGCCAGTTGGAGAAGTTAATGTCATGTCGGCACGTTAGCCATAGTAGCTCAAGGGTTAGAGCGGCTGGACCGCATCCAGAAGCTCCGTGGTTCAAATCCCGACTATGGCATTGAATTTTCAGTCTGACTCCAGCTTTCCATACTTTAGCCTACCCACGCCCAGTTTGAAAGAACAATTAATTTCCAAGCGACTTATTGTTTGAAAAAAAAGTGCTTGTATTTGAAAACACAAAGGATATAACCATAAATATTTTGGACATAGTTAACCACACAAAGAACTTATTTAAAATATGTTTGCTTTAAAAATATCTATATGTTTGTGGGAATTTGTTTTCTGTATCCTACGATTTACCAATCATAATGAATTAAAGGGCTATTCTAGGAAAGGTCCACACATACATTTCATTTATCATGAGATATAGGATCATTAAACAACAGTATTTGAAGACAAATCGATCGTTAGTCGTTATAAAGATATAAAAAATTAAATCAGCTTCTCCATATAAAGGCACCTAGTTAATTCTTTGGAATTTTATCGAAAATTTTGGTGTTGCACCATTGGAAGTCAAATAACCAAACCACTAAGTTCATTATTTATTGGATTCCTCGATTCTGGTTATGCTAAATTATAGACACACGCGTATATATAAATAAAGCCGAACATTTTCTATTCCTAAAGGACTTCAAAATACGTATTTTCAATTTGAAATTCTGTTGAAACGTAATAGTTCTCTCAGTAAGCATGTAGTAGACAAGGAGAAATAATGAAACACTTTTTAGATTAGAAAACACACTTTTGCATGTGAAAATTATAGAGACCTCAAAGGTTACACACTTCTATTCGTATAAAACTACACAATATACCAAAAAATGTGAAAAGCATAAAAGCAGGTAAATAGAGGTGTCTGAGCAGCAAGATACAAGTGGTTCATTTGAGAGATTGAGGCATTTAATCTTGGGGACGTCAAAAAGGAGCTACTAAGATTGCAAATTTCTATACTAGGGAAGCAGTTTTAAATACATTCTAATCTAATAATGTCATCCACGTTGTTTAAATAACAAGCTATCAGCGTCTTGCCAATTAGGTTTAACAAAATTAACTGCTATATGTTCACTTACAGATCCTGCATATCCTATCACAAACTATTTACATTATTCACGTCTATAATCTTCGAAATTATTCCAGTGTCGTTCATGAACATTCTGTATGATTATTGCAGCTACCACTCCTCTGAAGGAAGGGAGGTAACAAGCTTCAGGCAGTATACGGCGTAGAGATGTGCGGAAGTTCTAGGCTTAAACAGGTGGAAAATACATTGCAGTAGAAGCATTGGTGAAATGCTTTCATCCCCACGAAATATTACCGCAGGTGTCCCACAGGGTTCTATCTTGGCCCCGACTCTACGCTGATGGCACAGTACTATATGATTCTCATGTTAATCTCCAGCACGCACAACAAGTAGTACAGCTCTCTTTAGATCGTCTAACTCAATGGTTCAGCATTTGGCGGATCTCTTTGAACCCTCAGAAAGCCGAGGCGGTATTCACTCTTCGCCGGTATACTCCGCTTTCTCCGTTGTGTCTGTATAGGAACAATGTCCCCTGGCTCCCCACTACAACTCTCGTTAAATACTTTGGAGTGCTTTTGGACTCTCGACTGACCTGGCGTGCTCACAATGATCGTCTTACATCACTGGCTCCGGGCGGCTTTCAAATCTCACACCTCTGTTACATCGCCCTTCCATCCTCGGCCTACAGTCTTCATTGTTACTGTACAAATCACACGTTCGTCTGCTTATTACATATGCCTGCCAAGTGTTGGGGGCCGCACACACATATCATTTGCGTCGTCTTCAAGTTATGCAGAATCGCTTCATGCGCATAGCTACCAACGCTCCATGGTTCATCCGTAATCAGCCCGCCGTTTCTTTTCCACACTGCAAGAAGTTCCAGGAGCTGTGCTTTATAGCAACGGCGTCCGCACGCGCCAGCCCTCACGCTTAAAGAGGAGGCTACCACAGGACCTGCTTCTGAGTGATACATCAGATTCCAGTGATTCTAGTGCTTGATGTGTGTCTTACATCTCCAATATTGACTTAATCCGTCAGAGTGCATCATTGGAGTTCTAACTTAATGTAGTTAGAGGGCGGACTGTTAGCCTACCCCTGAGTGTTATTGTTCTTTAATTTATTGTTCTGTTACCTTCTTTTCACTCTGATCTGTAAAGCATTGTATTTCCGATCGATCAATAAATAATTATAAAAAAACATAGCAGTAGAAGAAAAGCACTCTAGCATTCACCTTCCGACCAAGAAAACTCTACGGTCATATGGGCAGAGGATAGGAATCGAACCCGCTAAGTATTAAAGCGGTAGTATATAGGATCTTTCATCGAGTATTAACCAAACTCAAAATCCAGGAGAGACAGGTGAAAAAATGGCAGAACAAAAGAGTACGGCTTCTGATTAACATTGAAGACGACAATGTCGCTGATGGTGATGATGATCATTATGCAGTGTAAGTGTAGTATGAAACTGAAGCAAATGTGTAATTCTGAAAGGAAATTAGCTTCAGCGGAACACTAATCTAACTGCTTTTGTACTAAAAACACAGACAGCTCATTAATCCCAATATAACACTTGTGCTAGATATTACTGGATCTACACACGTCACTGTTTAGCTATTAAGCTATGTAATTATAAACAGCACTGTTTTATTTAATCACATATCCAGACGGGAATTTCAATGATTTGCGTGTAATGAAATCAGGCTTCAAAAGATTAGTTGTTTTAACAGGTTAATTATTTTAGCGAGGGGGACAGTAATGCATGTGTGAATTTTGTAACCAGACGCGTTATTTGATGCAAAACAGAATTCCGAGTAAAGGTAAAAGTGGAACAATGTTCATTTCTAACCAGGCCTTTCACAAAGTTGTTTCATTTTAAACTGACGTCAGAAAATCTAAAAGAAACTAAATTTAAATTGTAAACTCAGAGGACGTTCTGGATGTCATAGATGTTAACTATGTCAAATTTTTATAGACATGAACTTGCTTGCGCACGGCTGTTGACAAGTGGAAGTTGTATCCGTAAGCCTTAGGGTTTACGTTTTGCTAGATTTGAGTAAATAAATGTCTAAATAAATGATATATAGATGATGTCTCCCACGTAATGTCGGTTTTTATGTAAACAATTATTTTCGATGTAGGGGGAGACCTGGGTCAGTTGTTACATGGGACAGGTTGTTACAGTTCGATTTTGAACTAACCGTCAGATTTGCGGTGTTAAGTTTTAGCTCCGAGCCTCCCTTCTCGCTAGCCTGGCTGTCTCCAGGAAGCACTGCGTTGCAGACATACTAGGAGAGTGAATTTGGTTTTCTTGTTCAAAAGTAATTTAACTCCGTCTGGAAGTAATTTTTGCAACCGTTAAACACTTCATTGCATACGATTGAGATTTATATGTTGGATACGTCACACTTCCAGGTATGTAATCATACACATAAGCGTTTGATAAAATGAAACGATAATTATGTTATGCATTATAGCTTGAGTTGGCGTACGATGGGATTAGTTGTTACAACAAAGCGGGGGCAACTTGTGATATCGTAACAACTTACCCCGTATAATTTGTTTCATATATTCCGTCATAGTTTGTTTATAAATTTACAGAAAATATGAGGAATTATACAAGAAAGACGGAGAAGGGCACAGCATTTCAAGAAACATATCTAGAGGCTGCCAAAGAAGTGTTAGCAGCATCTTCTCTTAGAAAGGCTGCAAGTAACCATCAATGGAATCAATTTCATGTCGTTGTTGAGATTTTGTATAAAGTTAAAAACAAATGAGACTGATAAATATGCTTTACTTAATGTGATTAAAATTATAAAAATATTAAGATAAGTCATAATAAATATAATTTCACTAACCTTTTTCCTTATTTTATGCTTTCAGAACAAAACCAGCCAACGGTGCCTAGTGTGGAGTACAAAATATCTCGCCAGATCTTCTCTGGCAATCAAGAATTAGAACTTCAAATATAAGATGCATGTTTTTAAGTCAGTACCGTTTTGGAATTAATAGAAGACGTGCATAGATATCGCAATAACTTTATTTTTACACGAAAGCCTGCACCTTAATCATCTTTTCTACATAATTTCCGTGAATATAGAGACACTTGTAACGTGGCACCAGTTTTTGAATTCCCTCCTAATAAAATTCTCCCGCCTGACGTGTTAAGCACTGTATCACAACTGTTTTGACTTCGTTATCGTCTTGAAGACGCTGACCGCCCAGATGTTTCTTCAAGTACAGGAACAAATGATATCGCTGGGCGGCAGATCGGGGCTGTATGGAGGACGATCTAGAGTTTCCCATTGAAAAGATTTGAGAGATCTTTGGTCCGATTAGCCACATGTGGACGGGCATAGTCACTTTCCACGTCTTTTGTTCTGGATTGCACGGCGCAGATTGTTCAATGTCTCACAATAAGACGCTGCATTGATTGTCTCATTAAGAGGCAGAAACTCCATTAGCAATACTCCTTTTCTGTCCCAAAAAACTGTGCACACGATTTTCCGGGCAGAAATTGTTTGATTAAACTTCGCTTTTGTGGTTGATGATGTATGTCGCCATCCCATGGATTGTTCTTTCAATTCTGGTGTGACGTAAGCCATCCATGTTTCGTCACCAGTAACAATTTGGTCTAAAAAATCTTCACCTTCATTATGGTACCGCTCAAGGAAATTCAATGCACTGCGTAAACGTTGGGTTTTGTGCAAATCCGTCAACATTTTCGGAACACAACGTGAACACAATTTCCGGTACTTCAAGTTCCCGGTCAAAGTGCGGTACAAAACACTATGAGAATATTGAGGAAAATAGTCGCACAATGGTGAAATTGTGAAGCGTCTGTTTTCTCTCAGCCTTTTATCCACTTTCTGCACCAAATCTTCAGTAACGACCGAAGGACGCACACTCCGTTCTTCATCATGCACATTTGTGTGGCCATCTTTAAATAGACTCACCCATTTTCCTACCATTCCATCACTCATAATGTTTTGTCCGTAAACTTCACAGATCTCACGATGAATATCGATCGGTTTTACGCCTTTAGCACTAAGAAACCGTATAACAGCCCGTACTTCACAATCGACGGGACTCACGATTGCCGGAGGCATCTTAAACACTCAGTAACCAACGTATACAATGAAGAATCAGACTGTAATGGCGTCAGTGCGTAGACAAGAGATGTAGATAACCAGCGCGCATGCGCGGAACGCTGAACGTAGCGCTGCGGCGGCGGAACCGCAAAACGGTACTAACTTAAAAAACATGCCTCGTATATCCAGCGTGCTTCAGAGATGTTTTATGGTGTTTCTCCAAAGGAATTGAGAAATCTTACGTACCAATACGCCATTAAACCGGCCAAAAAACGTGCAAAACCAATGAAGAAGCAAATTTTCTTCACAAATAGACACAAAGCTGACAAAGGGACAAAAAGGACCAAGAAAATAAAAATGAGTGCCCAAAATGACGACTGTTCCTCTTCTGAAGATGAAGAATGCTTTTGTGTTGAGTGCACTGAACCATATTCCGCTTCTAGACCACCAATTATAAGCGGCTAAACTGCACCAAATGTTCTAACTGGGCTCAGGATTATTGTGCACATTTGGACTGTAATTATATTTGCAAAAATTGTAACCTGTAAGTTTTTGTAAAATGTAAGTTGTTAATGTGTCTCACCCCATTTGAATAATTAAATATAGTTTCCAAAAATGGCGGTGCTTCAATTTTCTATTTACTTCATTTGTAACAAATTACCCCAATGCATGTAACAACTTGCCCCATATATGGCGTAGGTTGTTACAATTTCCTTAATTAGAAATATCATAAATATTTGCCAAAATTAAAATAACTTTTTAAATATAATATCGTTCTATAACGAATGTCTTATAAAACAAATGAAATTAAGGCAAAATATTTAAATTCTTTTGGAGAAAAATGATAAAATAAAAAACTGTAACAACTGGCCACGGGCTCCTCTACTGTATTACGAAATGATTCTAATCTTCAAAGGAGATATTGTGATGACCTGAGGCACCTTTGAGGACTTCTGCTATCCCGCGACGGGTTTTAATATGCAGACATCAAAACTTCAATGTTTTCAAATATCCTTCTACGAGAAAATGTCTCATAGACGCAAAAATGATAATTTGATGGAGCAACATCAGGTTATATCAGAATGTAATAGAACTTCGATTCCTTCCAATTCCCAGATATTGTCCATTGTTCAGTGGGTTATACGAGGTCTTGCATTATCCGATTGCCACAGAACCCTGTTTCTCTCTACCAGCTGCATCGTGATCCGGCCCCTATCTGTCAGGCGTGTACTGTACATCTCTTTGTGCCACATGTGCTCCCTGATATCCCGCAATGAGCCTTATGAGCGCCAGTCTCTCGGCCTGAGTGATGCACTCCACCTCGGTCTGCTTAAGGTGATGTAGATAAGACATTACGGTTTGTCACCCACATTGGTTTAAAAACACTAACCTGTTATATTTTAGTGTCAACGTTTCTAGATATTTCAGATTTCTGTGTAAGTCTTCATAATTTTAATGGATACATTGTAATTTACGTCCTCCAACGTTAACTCATATCGGACAATGAACGAAATGTATGAAATGATGCTCAAATGAGCCCTCGGTCCATGGAGCTTAGAGCTACCCGAAATTCGTCTTTTAGGATAAGGGAAAACTCCGGAAAAAGCCTAATCCAGGTAACTCAAAATGACCGAGATTCGAACTCGGGACCTTTTTATTCTTTTATTTTACATTTCATCCTCCTGTAACAAATGTATAACGCTATAACTATTTTATTAGTTTTTGAGCTTTTAGTTTTGAAAATGTGCCATGGAATAGCTATCGACGTGCCCTTAAATCCCGCTCACTCACTCACCCACTCACTCACAATGGACCAAGAAATTAATTGCAGATGTGAGACATGGTTGCTCTGTTCAGCAGGAAACTTATGTACCGTTATGATGATGAATAAGGAGTCATGGAACACAGTGAAGCAGTTAGCTCGGCACATACTTGAAACTAAGGAAAATGATGAAAGGAAGATGGTAGATTAAGTATATTTTAAAGGATTAAGAGCTGACTTTAAGGAAGCGCGGTTTTTATTAAATGCTACCAGGCTGAAGTTATGCATTATTGCGGTTTTTTAGTTGGTAAACATCCAACTCGCCACGCATAGCGGCGTTTAAGAAGATTTTTCTCTTACTATATATAAACACTCACTCACTCACCCACTCACTCACTCACTCACCCACTCACTCACTCACTCCCTCACTATTAACTAGAGTCCGGTATCTGTGCCGCAAAATATGACGAACTTGCTCCTGTTGTTTAGAATAGAGATTCCCATCGACTGCACGTCCACTTGGAGCAAATTTTCAGTGAGTCACACCTTCAAATTCCACCAAAGTGAACAGGCTGAAGAGTATCGAACCTCTGTCTAATGCATCAAGACAGTGGAGATAGTTGCAACTACCTTTCATCCATGTGTTTCGCATAGAACCGCATAACGCGGTACGTAACCAAATACATAGATAACTAAAAGGATTTAAGCTGCATTGTGTGCGTGGTGGAAGAAATCTACTTTTGTCATGAATTTCGATTTTATTCCATCTTCTGTACTGAATATTGAGCAGTAGATTTGATGGCCAATATGTGCAAGATTTTGTATCCTTAGTGAAAAAACACCTCGGCAACATCGGCGCGACGTTTTGCCGGGGAATTACGTCTGTGGGCTATCAATGTTGTGGTTTTCAAGCTATGTAAATTGGATTCAATTTTCTTGGTAATTAAAAGAGAAAAAATAGGAGGCATTACTTTTTGACCCACCCTCGTACTTCAGTACTTAACATGTATACATGCATATGTCCAGCATGGAAGTGACAAACATGTTTACGATCTGAATATTGACCCTATGTGGAACTCACATACCAACGTTCCTCTTTTATCCCCTTCATACAAAGCAATATGACATACTAACACTGCCCAAAACGTTTGTTCTCATAGCTTTATGCGAAAATACATGAAACATTTCAGTTTGGAAAAAAGGGAGAGAGGGGACAAAAATGAAGAAGGATAACAAAAACGCCCCTCTTCTGTGTTCTGGTGAATTCATAGCCCATGAAAACCATTGTTTGAAACAGATGATCTCCTCTTTAGTGTATGTGCGAGTGTTGCAGAGCAGTGTGAGAGTGAGAGAGTAGGAGCTAGAAGTAACTGTTAAAGCAATGAAAATTGCTGCAGTAGTTCATTATTCACGGAATGACGCTCCGTTAACAACGAAATGCACTCTTGCTTTCTTCACTGAACTAATGTGAAACATTTCATAGTTTCCCAAGCCACATTCACATTCCTTGTGGCTTCCATTGTTTCAAGAACATTGATTTAATCAACATTACATATCTCTGCTGCTGTACTCCAGTACAAGCGACATGGTCGTTTTTGTGTACATGTGCACCTCTGGAGTGGCTGTATCTACAGCTCCATACTGATAATTCAGCACTCAAAATACTGCAAATTTCTGATTTCATTTTATTAATTTCACTCACACACACGCGCGCGGGTGTGTGTGTGTGTGTGTGTGTGTGTGTGTGTGTGTGTGTGTGTGTGTGTGTGAGTACTAGGTTCTCTTTTTCCTCTTGCTCTTTACCAGGGATCTATAGTAACAGTAGATAGTAAAACATCAATGGAAATTCAAGGAGGTGTAGCAATTGGTAACAGATGTTTCTATGTCTTCCAGAATATGTTTAAATCAAGGAACGTCAGTAGGAATACTAAAATTAAAATATATACAACTGTATGGAGAACAATACTAACGTAGAGTTCAGAAGGTTGGGTGTTGACAACCAGAGAAGAACAATGGTTATTATGGTGGGAAAGGAAGATCCTGAGAAATATATTTGGAGTGATAAGGGACTTGGACGAATGGAGAATGCGGACCAACTTGGTGTTACAGTGCCTATTGGACAAGCAAATGTAGTGAAAATTAAATATGGTAGAATAAGGTGGATTGGCCATGTACAGAGAATGACGGAAACCAATGTAGTTAAAAAGACATCCATAGGATAGCTGGATGGCAGAAGGAGAAGAGGAAGACCCAGGAAATGATGGGCAGATGATGTAGAAGACAATTTGAGACAGTTGGGGGTTAAAGGCTGGAGAAGAAAAGCAGAGGAACGAGTAGAATGGAAGAGGATGGTTAGGAAGGCCAAGAGTCTACATGGCCTGCAGCGCCACTTATCATCATCATCATCATCATCATCATGATCATCTTTACCAGTTACTTCAAGGTCATCCAGAATAAAGAGAACCTCAGAGGCCAATCCCAGGAAGTGCAAGATACACATTTCATGATGATATCTTATAAGTATGCTACTTTAATCAAAACAATTAAGGCTATTTCTGAAAACAATGCTAGAAAAATTTACATTTCAACGGTTATTTGGAATTTTTTTTAACTATATCTTCCTATAGCAAATTTGGAGTAGGCTGAACATAAATATCAAGCTTGGAATTCAATTGATAATCGCTTTATGGTTATGTGGTTCAAAACTCGTGCACACATACGCACACATATACATACACATAGAAAAAGGCATATCTCTTTCTTGGTTTGATTCTGCGGGTCTCCAAACATGTGTTTCCCCTGAAATCAAACTATCGATATTTCACAGATTTTGTGATTCTGATATTGGGTGGAAAGCAATACTTCCTCTAAATACTGCGTATTATGTAAAGAAATTAGAAATGTATGATAGCCCTCTTTAGCATATCAATATTATAGCCAGATATAAATTGCGGTCCTGTTTATCCCTACAAATAATAGAGATCCAATTGGACCATTCTTGTTGAATGAGGGACCACAAAGGGGCATGATGCTCGTGCCATACTGATGTTAATAACTATGATGTATTACGCTTTAATGTTATAGAGTCATTAGGTGCATTTCATTTTAAAGTAAAATGTACTTGCATTCAATTTAATGCATTTTGCGCGGTCAGTGAAATATGAAGTAATTGCATGTATGTGAAGGTAAATTAACAATGCTGAGCATGATAAACATGTGTAAACCAAACAGCAGACTTCTCACAGGATTCCTGTTAATAATTCACTGCATACATTTAGAGACAACTCATCCATTTAGGGGATTACTGCCATAACCGACAAGTATTTTACTACAGATGTTTTATATACTCGTATGGCTTGGAGGCTGAAGTTAATTTCCGTCTCTTTGTTGTGCTTTATTTTAATTTCACGAATATATCTTTCACCTGTAACTATCTTATATTATCCTGTAACTGTCTGTTAACAGCCAAGGTATTCATAATGATTAGTAGAATAAATGGATCATCGTGCAAATGAGATTAATTATTTGTAAAATATAGGATTTGCAATTGCCTTTAAAAACCTAACAAATGCAATAAAATCACTAAAAGCAGCACCAAATATAAAGTGGACTAGTGAATATCTTAGTGGCAAATAAAAGGCGATGCCATTTGGTACTAGCTTAGCTTTAAACATCCTGCATAACGACCTTTGACATGCATGCGAAAATAACGTAAGAATCTATGCTAGATAATACAAACTTTAAAAGCTAGATATGAAATAGGAGGGCCCGCCTCGGTAGCGTAGATGTTCAAGAGGTCCCGAGTTCGAATCTCATCGCGATTTTTCTGGATCTTTCCTTATTCTGGAAGATGAATATTGGGTAACTCTACGCTCCCTGGGATCATTTAAGCATAATTTCACCCATTTCGTTCATCATCCGATATGGCTTAAGTTGGATACGTAAGATAAAAAGTACTGAAATAGGAAAATGCATAATACGAGGGCAGTTCAATAAACAATGATCATAATTTTTACGGACATAATTTTGCGCACTAAAATTCAAACTGTGAAACAATCACGGCATAGTACCTTCATTGTTTACTGTTGGTTCCTGCCTGAGATAACCATGCAGATTCAGACATGTTCAGTATCGCCTACCGCTGCAATGGAGGTAACATGCAGTTAAAGTTGATGTTAGAGGAAGATCCGGAGTTTCGTTCAAACGTAATCACTGCTGATGAAATTTGGCTACATCATTTTGACCCTGAGAGCAAACAGCAAATCTCAGTGCGGAAATCTCCCTCATCACCATCCCCCCCCCCCAAAAAGAAAAAGTGATTGCTTCTGCTGGGAAAGTTATGGTCATATTATTCTTTGATATTCATGGAATAGCTTATCAGCATGTTTTACCTACACATACGTCATTAACAGGAAAGTACAATAGGGATGTCCTGAAACCATTGAAAATACATATCAGGCGCAGAAGACCACATTTCCATGAAGCAGGCCGCACATTGCCAATGTTGTTGCTGAATATCTTGCAAACATCAACGTGAAGTGCATCCATCCCTCACCCTCCCTATAGTCCAGATTTAGCCCCATGTGACCTTTTATACTCCCTAATTTGAAGAAACGCCTTCGTGGGAGGCATTATCCATCATCAGAAGCAGTGATAAAGGCGGCGGAGGCGATTTTGAGGGATCTCTCAAAAATGGTTTCCAGCATGCCTTTGAAGACCGGCAGAAACGCTGGGACAAGTGCATCGCATTCAGGGAAGACTATTTTAAGGACCGTCAAAATTATGAGGACGTGTAAAGGTACATTGTCAAAAAAACTGATCATTAACAACCCTCGTATCAATAGGTTTGTAGACTCGGCATGTTATTCAAAGACAAAACAGGAATTAAATGCCAAACCTTGGTATTCAATTCAGCGTGTACCTAGAGTGGGATACGAAGGTATCCAAAAATTTAAAAACAAAAAATGCTCCATCTCAAACTGCCCGTAACATGAATAATTTATTTCAAGGGAATCACAAAGGGACCAGTTCTTAACAGATTTGACTATCACTTAAGCTTAATGTCTTTCCAAATTCCAATTCCTATCTATAATGGGAATGCTGAGCTGTGATACTGTATCTACAAGGAAATGAAACAAAACCATTAATTTTATTGGTTAGAAAATTAGATGTTTATAGGAGCAATTCATAAAAGGTAAGTAAAAGAGGTGATGGTAAATTAAGTATGATATTTATATAATTTGCTTCATCAGGATGGTCAGATCTGTGGTATTAATTATCCATCGTAGCTTTTAAAAGATGTTACTACTGTTTTAATTTTCTGTGATAAAACTTACGAGAATAACTCTGAAGATCTTTGGGTAACTGTAGTAAGGTGTAGTTTAAAAAAATAAATAATGTTAATGTCATTCAAAATATTCCTCTTTAACATTAAATTCATTCTTTGGATTCGATAAAACCAAGTCTTTAAAACACCGATACCATTGGGAGTTCGGAAACGGGGTCCATTGCTCCATAAGACTACCAAAATCTGATCTCCCTCTCATTTTTCTGCAATAATGGAAATTTAAAGTGGTAAACAAAGCTCGCAAATATTTTCTATTGAAAGTATTTTTGGGTGAACATAACATAACACTATAAAATGCTGATAATTATGGAATATTGTATAAAATGGAACAGATTACATGGCATTACAATAGCTGTAAAATATAAAAAAATCATTTTAGTTAATTGATGGAAATTAATCATTTCTCCACACTATCCGTATATAGGCTAAGGTTTTTGATGGAAAGAGTCAACATGAGAAATTCAATGCCATGGCCGGGATTTGAACCACAAATCTCCTGGTTTCCGTCCAGTTCTCTAACCCATTGAGCTATCATGTTGCCAACGTGCCGTCCTGACATTAAATTATCCATTTGCCTTTTATATTTCCTTGGTAAACCTGTATCTCGAATGCGAGAGACCCTAGTGGTTTACCCGGAAAAGTATAGAAAGATAGAGCCAAGACTGAACAATTTTAATTTTTCGTTATTATTTATTTCCATTATTATTCAATTATTTCATTATTATTATAATAATTTTCCACTACTATTAATTCCATTAATTGACCTAATAGTGGTTAACTATAAAGCCCGGGCCTTAAAGTACTTACACGATATAATTCGCCATTAAAGTAGTTGTCTCATGTGTTTATGAGAAATCCTAGGTGGTTTACCGGGAAAAACACAAGTCAGTTGGAGAATTTAATGTCATGTCAGCACGTTGGCCATAGTAGCTCAAGGGTTAGAGCGGCTGGACGGCAACCAGAAGATCCGTGGTTCAAATCCCGGCTATGGCATGAATTTTTCAGTCTGACTCTATGTTTCCACAATTTAGCCAACACACGGCCAGTATGTAAGAACAATTAATTCACATTAATTGACGAATAGTGGTCCGTACTATAAAGCCCGGGCCTTAACGTACTTACATGTTTTAAGTCGCGATTAAGGTAGTTGTCTCATGTGTTTGAGAACTCCTAAGTGGTTTACCGGGAAAACCACGAGTCAGTTGCATAATTTGGCCATAGTAGCTCAATGGTTAGAGCGGCTGGACGCAGACCAAAAGATCCGTGATTAAAATCCCGGCTATGGCATTGAATTTTTCAGTCTGACTCTACGTTGCCATAATAATAATTCATTAATAAAATGCAGTGATGCCATTTACTAAGTATTATTTAACACAACAAACCTACAGTTTGTTTAAACTTCCTGTCAACTTTTATTTTAAGCAACGTCATATTAATGCGTCAAATGGGGCTGGTGAAGCAGTACGTGTTTCCCTGAAGTACATATATAGCAATAGAGGAACATTAAAAGAGATTAGAAAATAAATGGGGTTAGAAGGTAGTTGTGAGGAACTCGTTATCGATTTACGAGTCAGAGCTGCAAAGCAAGGCTGTAATGCATTTAGTGTAATAGACAAAGTTTGTTGGGAGTAAACAATTTGTCACAATATATTGACTTCCTTTGTTTCGCCACCCTGTATTTACCGCAGGCCACGTTTAGAACCTGGCTAGAAAACTCATTAGCGACATCTAGGTCGCCCGTGTCTCTCAAGCTTTTCTCTCGCGTAACACAAGCGACGACAGCTTGGCATTGATTGCGATAACCATGGTGATGGTGATGAAGATTAATTAAAACTCCCAATCGCGAACGCTCTTCACTTCCATGTGAGTTTATTACTTTTCGATGTAATAACAAAGTAGTAACAAATGAGCTGCGCTTGACTTTTTCCCATAACCGCACAATTCTCCCAAGCGCCGAGGCTGTCATGGCCTCCAATGTGGTGGCGGCGGTGGACGGTCGGACATAATATTGGGCAACGGAAAGGGTATATGTACACAAATGTTGAAGATTATAGTGTAATAAAACATGGGTATTAAGCCTGGAGGTTGTCAGTGGGGAGTGGAGGAGATGTCACTGTTTGTCCAATTCCCTCCCTTTGGTCCCCTCGCCCCTCAACATTACGTCAATGTGTCAGAAACAATGGCTCTGCGTGGATGACCTACCCTCCTACTTCCAACCCTCAAACACTAGCAGCAAGGGCAACAATGACAGAGCCTATTGCTTCATATAGGGTGTAACAGCATCACACGGGAAACCGCCAGAGGAAAGCACGGCAGTGTGCCAAATCGATGTCGTCATACAGCTCAGTTTTATCTACCGACAATGAAGCCGTTCTTACATTTCTGTAGTGTGAGTTTTAAATTAGTGCCTTGTGTAACCTGTGGTCTACAGTGGGATATATTTACGAGATCGAATTTTATCACGAGGAGTGTGTTTGAATTTGCTCATATAGCATTCATGCACAATATACAGTTTTGCGAAATCAAAGCTAAAATTCATTTTGAGATTTTAGGCTTTGGACCCATACAGAGCATAAACATCTGAACACCACCAATGCGTGTCTTAAAGAAGAGTTACCATTTAAAGAACTTGATTTTAAAGATCTGTACTTCTCGCTCTTGAAACTATTTAGTTCCTCTGTGGTTTTCTGATATTAAAGTCTGTTTAGTTAACGCATGTGCAGTTCCGAGTCAAAGGAACCTGAGCCGCCCGCCCACTAATGACCATCATAAATCTATCTCCACACTTCAAAAATGGAACACTGTCAGTGAGGACCAATAGCAACCCTGATTTTCTCGAAGTGACAGACGCATGTCTACTCCACGTGGAGTCTCAGTTGCCAAAGTTTCAACTTATAGTTGAACTGTTTCATTACGCGCAGAAATTCGTTGTGTGTCACAATGTGGAGACCGTAGGAGGGAAATGCAGTGGTAAATGCAAATGAAGTAGAGATAACTTTCAGTCACGTCAAAATAATCAAAGTGAAGACAGTGTGAATAACTGGGCCGAATTATATTACTGGAAAAGCCTAAAAAAATAACAAAAGTTATAACGGGAACTGTTTCTAAGCAAATTCAAGCGCTTGTTTTGAACACATATAAATATGTGCTGACAAATAATCTTGTTAAGGGGTCATGCAATGAACCTGATGATAAATTATGGGTATTCACAGAAATACAGTGAGAAGTATTGTGACGAACGGAATACCAAAGACGCCGATCAAGTGTGAAAACAAAAGGAAACTATTCTCTAAAGTAGATAATTTCACGATTTAATTCGTCGAGAAATTTATAGATTCTATGCAGAAAGGAGAGCGCCCACCTTAGACGAATTGGTTGCACATTTGCAAGAAATTTGTGATTTTCCTTATGGGCGCTTCAGTTTGCGCGGTCTCCTAAAGGAGCTGGGTTTCAAATACCGCACTTTAAATAAGATAAGGGTTATTGTGGAATCCAGTAGACTTGTAGCTTGGCGATATATATATATATACATACATATATATGTCAAAACTAAGGAAGTTTTGCAGTAATGAACATAAGATAATTTATTTAGACGAAACCTCGTACGATACCCATGACGTATCGAGAAAGGTGGCAACCTTGCAGAACGGTCTGGTAGAAGGAGGGTCGGGGGTTGTAAAACGATTATAAGGGTTCGTCAAAGGCAGAAGCCGACGTGCACACGCGTTAACTAAACAGACTCTACTTGATGCTATCTCCAATATCTCCTGCCGGCTACTACAGTTGTAAACTACGGGATGTTTGTAGTTAATGTGTGGGTGGTTATGTGGGGGGGGATGTGAGGATATACAACAGAATCTTTGCAACGATTTGTGAATATTGCAATTTTTCACGTATTATATTTGTGTAACGACTAATTGACGCATTATAATAAATTTCGGCAATAACCATGAGAAACATACTTTGCCATGAATCACTGAAATGATAGTGAGAGAACGCTCTTGCACGATCGTCAAGACTCTGCACCCCAAGCGAAGTTAAATTAAAATTAATTAAAGTTAAAGTTAAATAGTGCAATGGCTTATTGCGGTGCATTTAGTGGCGAGTCAAAAAGTCAATTATTGCGAAGTCAGGCTCGAAGTATTGTTTTTAAGGTTTACACGTTCTTCAAAAAAATTGGACAATGAGGAATATAGAAATCAGCTCGATTTCAAAAATGCTCAGCGGCTTACTTCTGAAGCGTGTGGTGTAGGTAAAACAAGTGTGTCCCGCATTTGGATTAGAAACGCAGGTAATTCATTAACTATAATTATAGTTATGGTATTTAAAAATGCACATAATTTGCGAAAATGCTTTTTCTAATTTTTATTTTGGCAACTGCATCATTGTAAAAGTTTGTATAAAATATAATTCGCTTACCCTTACATCTAGCGCCAAGCAGACCTGCATGTTCTATGAGTGTGCGAGAGAGAGGAAAATATAAAAGGAATGGGATAACAAGCTGGCAACGCTGGGTGTGATACGGCATCTGATTAGCTGGACTCCAGAACCCTTCCCATTTGAAATGCATAAGAGAAGTCATTTCTGGGCTATGTATTTGTGTCTACTGGAAATAGAAGTTGTAGACGCTGCAGTAGGAACTTTTCAAGAAGGTTGCGTTGCATCTGAATTGTTTAAATGGAATGGAGTGCTGGCAGGCTGAGGACAGCACGAAGTGTCATTTGGCTGTATGCTGCTACATTTATACTGCGAGCGGTTTCCACTAATTGGTCCGAATGCCGTCCACTGCATTTTGGTTTCATGTAGCACTTTATTAACTACTTATTTAAACAAAGCGTTCTATTTGTTGGAAAATTTTAGTCTGGTTTAAGTTGCTTAATGTTCGGATGTTTTTTATTAATACCATTTGAGTGTATATTTTCCTACTAAGTGACTTTATAAACTACCAAAAGTTTTATTCGGTGTACATACACTTGAGTTGCTCAACGAAATAGCAAATAGCATTCATTTGAAGTACTCGTAAACATGTTAGATAAATTCCACTGTCCTATTCCATATTCAATTTGTAATTTTCGGTGGTGAAGGAACAAAAATCGTACAGCAAAAGCCGTTTCAAATGGTATACGCGGCTTTCTTTTATATAGTACCTACTCTAGGAACAACAAATGTCAGCGTTTTCTAAGAACGTCTTTGTTTTTCCTTAGTAAAGCCAAAGCTTTCACTGCCTTTCGATTACAGCTGTAGAATGTTCTGAAGCATAAACCCTTTTCTTGGAGACAATCACCAACCTCGCAGTGAATTCTAGGCTTATCTTAGCCGACTCGTTCTGTTCATTCATTGCTTGTGATCGCGATTTCTTTTCCTTTCCTTTGTCCTCTTCTATTGTGAACCGCATAGCAAAGGCAAGCCCTGTCTTTAGAACTTACATTCATTTATGGAAGAATTTTTTTTTGAGAATCCTGAACGCCATAACAAAACCGATGGGCACTTCGCTGCCATTACAGTTTTATTCAGGAAAACAGTAATTAAACAAGTGTGAGGAGCTGTAATATGTTTAAAATAACCTCTATTAACTGAAAGTAGTTGAAGTTTAAGAATACACTGAACAGCTTCATCCCGATAATTAAATTGGATTAATTGTCACAGAAGTTATTCATCGTATTGGACTAAACTTTAACAGAAAGTTGATATATGCCTTGGATCACTGATATTTACTTATTTACATAAACGTCATTACACTTTATACTCGTAAACCATAATTTTTATTTTCTCTGCTAACCCAGGTTAAGTGCTGTACTCCACCAAAGAATCCACGTCGAAATTTAAATGAAAATATACCGAATGAGCTCCCCTGATCGCCCAAAAAGGCCTTTTAAACAAACAAATGGTGTAAAATATTAAACTAAATATTTGAGTTTAGCGTCTTCAGAACTTGCGACACGAAGCTTATCCACTCAAGTCCTCCTAATTTTGAACAGTAAACCGAAAGAGATGAACAAATCCTTGCTACATAAAACGTAAATTTCGTTAAGATATACAATTTATGTCATATATATAATATTTGTTTGTCTCTTTACGAAAACATTTTCTCAAACGTTAATTAATTTACGTCCTCCTACGTAGAGTCACATCTGGCATTGAATAAAATGGGTGAACTGATACTCAAATGCGCCCAGGATCCATGGAGCTTATAGTTACCCGAGAGTCGTCTTTCAGGATAAGGGAAAACCGTGGATAAACATTATCCAGGTTACTCACTCTGACCGAGATTTGAATTCGGAATTTCTTGAACGTGAGGCAGATAAGCTACCATCTACGCTACCGAGAGGGGCGCTTCCCCCCCCCCCTGCTGAGCTAGGTGTGAAGTGATGTGTGACATACTGGGCGATTCTCTCCTTTATGGAGAGAAAGTTTATGATCAATATCAATAAGTTACTCGTATATTTTCTGCCATGTCATGATATCAAAGTGCCGAAACGAGCACTCATCTAAGATGAGCCATGCTGGAACGTCGCTTTATGCCTGCCAGTACCAAATTTTATCACTTTGGATTCTTTTTCACCTTTATCAGTGCCAATAGATATCAAATGGGCGCAATACGACAAAAATTTCCCTATATGCGTGATCACAGTTGAATATTAGTTTTAGATCATGAGCGTTATGACTTAACTAGTGAACACAATAGTTATTTTAAGCTCTAATTAATGAATCTCGTGTGGTAATCTCTTTACTGAAATCCATGATGTGCGTTTTTATATTTACAAAAGTTATTTTAAAAATTCAGGAAATAAATGTAACAGGTTGGTGTTGTTCGACCTCCCAGTGCCCGCAGTCTCTTATATTTATATGATGTAAACTTATTACAAGACAAATGAAGACATTACTGTAAACTATATTGTGGATTTAGTTTCAATAAAGTGAAATAAAGCACAAATGCGATTCCGAGCAGGTAATTCGACGAGGCACATACTTTTATGAATTTGTTCTTTTTTAAACGAAACACATACGAGGGTGGGTCGAAAAGTAATGTCTCCTATTTTTCCCCTAAACAAGTAAGTTATGTGAAAACTTTGAATTTGGCGCAATTTCCCAAACGTTCTTCTCCAATCTCCTGCAGTAGTAACTGCCTAAATTAATAGATGGGAGTACTGCATCCTCTTGAAAAATGGCTGACATCGACATTCGTATAAGGCAGCGTTCTCTGATTGAATGATTGACTGCGGAAGGTGAAACGCCAAGGTGCGTGTTGTAAACGAAACACACAAAATAGTTCTAAGTGGTACAGTGATATGAAATTCTCCCCATATTCCTTTATTTCTTTATATTAACTGTGACAAACTTCGGTATAAATGCTTTTTTACATATTCTTTGAAGGCCAATGTACAATGGGGGAATATAATAGATTTAATTTTTTAGGAATACGTTGCAGCACTACTACTTTTTTCACCCTGAAATATCTCTCCTGTGTACCAGTGAGGCTGAAAGAACTCGGATCGCTACAGTAAGTATATCGGAAATAATTCTTCCGTGACATCATCAAAATTTGTATTTAAATTTGCACAATAAATATTTATATAAATTAATTATTTAATTAAATACAAGTAAAACATAATAACATGTTATACATTTACACGATGCATAAATTATAATACATAAACAACAATTATATGGTAGATGTCCAGACGTTCATGTGAGTTTAGAATTAAGTTGAATTATACGTGGGCTGTTCAATAAAGAATGATCATAACTTTTTATGATCATATTTTTGATGGTCCTTTTGAAAATAGTCTCCCCTGAATGCGATGCACTTGTCCCAGCGTTTCTGCCAGTCTTCAAAAACATACTGGAAACCATTTTTTCAGATATCCTTCAAAATCGCCTCCGAAGCCTACACTGCAGCTTCTGCTGATGGATAATGTGCCTCCCACGAAGGCGTTTGTTCAAGTTAGGAAATAGAAAAAAGTTACATGGGGCTAAATCTGGACTATAGGGAGGGTGAGGGATGCACTTCATGTTGATATTTGCGAGATATTCAGCAACAACATTGGCAATATACGGCCGTGTGTTATCGTGGTGCAGCATCCAGCCTGTTTCATGGAAATGTGGTCTTTTGCGCCTGATATGGACTTGCAATGTTTTTAGGACATCCCTGTAGTATTGTCCAGTTACTGATGTGTGTGCAGGTACAACATGCTGATAAACCATTCCATGAATATCAAAGAATGAGATGACCATATCTTTCCCAGCAGAAGCAACCACTTTTGCTTTTTTGGGGGTTGCTGATGAAGGAGATTTCCACAGTGAGCTTTGCTGTATGTTCTTTGGATCAGAATGATGTAGCCAAGTTTCATCAGCAATGATTACGTTTGAAAGAAACTCCAGATCTTCCTCTATCATCAACTTTAACTGCATCTTACCTCCATTGCAGCGGTAGGCGATACTGAACATGTCTAAACTTGCCTGGTTCTCACAGGCGGGAACCAGGATTACCAACAATCAAACTACTACGGCTTGTTTGTTTCACATTAAGCTAGAAGAATATAATAAGTTGAATTTTAGTGCGAAAAATTATGACCGTAAAAAAATTATGATCAATCTTTATTGAACAGCCCTCGTATTTGTATTCCTTATAAAAGTGAGGACTTGCACTAATAAGTAGTTACAGAAACTACCAAATCTAAGACTATTGATCTCCTTTAACAATGTTCTGTTTCCAACCAGGACTCGCTGCAACGTCTATAAAGGATGGACTCTTAATTAAGCTGCCATGTAAGTGGTATCAAGTCTGCAGCTGAGTCTTCGGTTTTCGTCTCTAGAGACTTCCATTTTCTTTTTACTTTTCTTTTGAGGAGGTCGAATACACAAGTTCGATAAAGGGGGAGTTAAAGTAGTTCTCGTCGAAAACTACTTTGCATTGTTACAATGAATATTTATAAATATGTTCGTTCTATTCATTTAGGGTTGTATACATTTTGTTTATTTGAGAGTAATAGAATCGATAAGTCATCTAGTATGTAGTGGTCATCTAGACTGTTTTTATTTGCTTCCTGCAACCGGAACTTGTCATTTAAGTAAGCTACGTGAATCATTATAAAATACTCGTAACTTCTGGAAGGTTAAGAAATGTTAAATCTGCTATGTTTCTGACCCAATATTTCGCTATTTTTAGAAATGTTTATGTTATACTTTCCTTAGTGAAGCAAAAATTTAAGTGGTGGGCAAAGGTTACCACTTTGGCAACAGTTTGATACAACTTTTTTAGCTCAGGGTAAAGCAATGAGGTTTCTCTCAGGGTATGCGTGGATATGTATGAGTAAGGATGGTTTTAATGACACTGGAATGTCCGTTTCAAACTGGTTTAATGACTGCTTCTTTTGTTATTGCATTAAACTCGAAGTTGCCGACCAAGGATTACCAATATCACTGTTTAGAGTTACTGTATGTGGAATGCTTATTACTCGATAAAGCTTAATTCGTTGTTCACGTACATATGAACCGACAAATATCTTCTCTCATCGCTTCTTGTCTGCTCTCGACCAAGACAGAAGAAGTGGACTGCACTAATCGGCCACACGCCAAAAACTGTTGTCCTCACGGCTGCGCGTGAGCGTACATGTGACTTTCACTTTCTGGAAGCACTCTTTTCACAAACAGATTCCCTTTGTAACTATTTTGTCATGCCACTATTAAGGGTCCGAAGAATGCCCTATTCACAAAGTCAAGTGGTATCCTTTAGAATTCTGTTTTTCCCGTGTCTTTTGTTAAACGACTCAACAAACTGCACCTGTTCGTGTCATAACAAACATACAAGACATCTTTGAAATCCATTACGATTCTTTACTCATTGCAACTCTTAATTTCGGTATCATTAGGTGTTATCTTCTAGATATAAACTTATTTCAAATAGTCAAAATATAATTGGCGAATATAATTGCTTGATGCGATGAAAAATTGTTCCAAAATCAGAGCCCTTAATGTGACAAGGGATGTTAAAGGCGGAATGTAGACTGAACGAAAAATTATAAATATATTCGCTAAAACCTGAACGCAGATGCAGAAGCACAAGAGAGCTTGGATATTGTTCTTACCATCACCCAAATAAATTCAGTTCCTATCAGAAGTTTCTGAGGAAACATCTCATAAATAAAAATTAATTAAAGACGTATTTTCAAAACAAAAAAGGAATGAATTGGTGGAAGCACATATGAGCTGCCTTACGTAACAATAAGTTGTAGCAATTTGTAAAGCAAAACCTGCTACCACAGGGGGAAAAAACCTTGCGTAGTGGAACTTTGGAGAAGGATAAATAATATAAAAATTCTATATAGAATAACATTAAAATATATACATGTACATTTTATGGAAATGAAATAAACAGCCTAAACCATGTTTCTCTCACTGCTGTTTTCGTTTTACTATCTTTGAGCAGTTTTAAAACTGTTTAACATTAACAGAGGTTTTTATTGTTTCAGGTGATTTTCTCAGATGAATCCATGTTTGAAGTACGGGAAGAGAACAGCCAATATGTGAGAAGGACAGATATAGAAGCATTTTCCCCTCAGTGTGTCGATTAAAGGTTAAAACACCCAACATCAAAAATGGTCTGGAGCTGTATGTCTGTCCATGGACCTGGAAGGTTATACATAGTTCTGGGAACTATGGAGCAGAAACAGTATAATAGTATATTAGAAACAAGACTATTTCCGCAAAGTAAAGAATGGTTTCCAAATGGTGATTTTGTGTTCTTGCATGACAGTGCTCACTGCTATAGAGCAAAATCTGTAACCCAGTTCCTCAAAGAAAACAATATAAAAGTACTACCATGGCCGGGGCATAGCCCTGATTTAAATCCAATAGAGAATCTGTGGGGTGTTGTTAAACAGAGACTGAAAAAATTAAAAATAAAAACAAAAGTTCAGCTTATTGAGGGCCTGATAAGCATTTGGCACAGAGATGAAGAAATAAAGGAAAAGTGCTCCACCCTTGTAGAGAGCATGCCTAAACGCCTCAAAATGGTAATAAAGGCTAAAGGAATGCATACAAAATACTAAGAGTTGAAGAAATATATTGTAATATTGTTTCTGTTAAATAAATAGAAAATAAAAGGTATATGTTAAAAATTTCACCATTGAGTCTAAAAGTTTGCACACGTCTGTAACCTTGCTTAATAAATACATGTAGCACATTGCTACCATTCTGTAATTAATGATCACATTGCTTGAAATAGTATATTATATTGTTGTAGACATTATGCATTTCTGAGTAAATGGGTATTGTACTTACGACACAGTTTTGTAAAGTAGTTAAAGCTATTCTTTGCCACTATGGAAACATTATGCACAGTCGAATTTCTCTTTTGAGAACCAACTAGCAACTACTAGGAAAATGAGGGCTTTTGGCAAGTTCAGCAGGGTGTACATAATGCCTCATAGAAATCTAATGAGATTTAAAATTTAATAACATTATGCAGTGTGTACGGAAGCTTTAGAATGTCTTACACAATATGCAATCTTGTATCTAATTTCCTGGCGAATTCGCTAAACCAGAAGTTAATTATTGGAGAATGTATTTAGGTGCTTCTGCTACACCTGCACGACCTTTAAATACAATCATCGTTTACGAGTGGGGTCACACCTTAATTGTTTTCCTAAAGTTCTGTTAAACTCGCTGCTCAATATTAAGTAACTATAAACGGATATAATGTAGCATAAAATACAAGCAAGGTATTTCAAATGGGCACAATGCCAACTGACCAAATTTAACATTTCTGCTTTTGAAGCTTTAGAAATAAGGATGTTGCATTTTGATGGCACAGTGTACGCCTTTATTTGGTCCATAAATTAATTATTTTTATTAATTATTAATAGAATTATCAAAACATACTTTATATGCATTTTATGTGCATTGTCGCTGCGAATTCTCCTTTGATTTCTATCGACAGAAAACCGTGCCTCGAAGTGCTAGCTTGAGTTTTGAAACGAGAAAGAAGTCGTCCGGTGCCAAATCAGGTGAATACGCTGGTTGTTAGATGTGATTTGTTGAGCTTTTGGCCAGAAATTCGTTCACAGTTATAACCTATTGAGCTGGCACTTTATCTTGATGCAGAATCCGTGAGTTGTCTTTGGTCTTTTTCGCCCAAACAATAGTTTAAAATGAAAGGGTAGAGCCAGACTGAAAAATTCAATGTCATAGCCGGGATTTGAACTACGGATCTTCTGGTTTCCGTCCAGCCGCACTAACCATTTGAGAACTCCTAGTGGTTTACCGGGATAAACACGAGTCATTTGGAGAATTTAATGTCATGTTGGCACGTTGGCCATAGTAGCTCAAATGGTTAGAGCGGCTGAAAGGAAACTAGAAGCTCCGTGGTTCAAATCCCAGCTATGGCATTGAATTTTTCAGTCTACCCTTTCATAGTGCTTCCTACACACGGCTAGTGTGAAAGAACAATTAATTCCCAATCGTTTAAACTAACCGCCTCTGTAGCGTAGATGTTAGCATGTCTGTCTCACGTTCAAGAGGTCCCGAGTTCCAAATTCGGTCAGGGTGATTTACCTGGATAAGGCTTTTTCCAGGGTTTTCCCATATCCTGAAAGACGAATGTCGGGTAACTCTAAGTTTCATGGATCCTGGACTCATTTGAGCATCATTTCACCCATTCCATGCATCGTCCGATATGACTTAAAAGGTTAAAGGACGTAAATTAACACAACAACAACAAAAATCGTTTAAAATGGTACATATCTATTCATGAGACACATAAAGTTTAAGCGGCGATCTCTCTCGGAGCTTAATGACGATTTTAAGGTGTCATTTCCATCACTTTAGCGATGTTTACTTCAGTTGAAACTGTTGATGGCCGACCAGAGTGAGGCAACTCTTCCACCACATCTCGACCCTTTTGAATTCAGTGTACCAATTATATGCATGTGTTATGATAAAGTCTATTCATAGAAGCCCTCTGTAATATTTTCACCGATTTAGCTCACGAAATATCTCTTTCAGTGCAAAATTTGTGATACCGAAATTAAAATATTGCAATAAGTAAAGAATCATGATGGATTTCAAAGGAGTCTTATATGTTTGTTATGACACGAACAGGTGCAGTTGGTTGAGTTATTATAACAAAAGAAATGTAAGAAACAGTGTCCTTAGCAGATTTCTAAAGGGTAGCATTTGACTTTGTTGAATGGGCTATTCTTCGGACCCTTCTTAATGGCATGACAAAATAGTCACAAAGGGAATCTTTGGTTGAATAATGGGCTTCCAGAAAGTGAAAGTTACACCCACGCGCAACCGTGGATGACAGTTCGTGGCTGGAGTCGATTAGGGCAGTCCACTTCTTCAGCCTTGGTCGAGGACAGACCTGAAGTGGTGAGAGAAGATGTTTGTCGGTTCATATGTACGTGAAGAACGAATTAAGTTTATCGAGTAATAAGAGTTCCAGCTTCAGGCTCTCTGAACAGTTATCTATTGGTAATCCTTGGTCGGCAACTTCAAGTTCGATATTCTTAAGAAAAGAAGCAGTCATTAAACCAGTTTGATACGGGCATTCCAGTGTCATTAAAACTATTCTTCTCATACACATCCACGCATACCCGGAGATTAACCTCATTGCTTTACTCTGAGCTAGGCACTATTTGTTTCAAACTGTCCCGTTAAAGTGGAGCTATTTGCTCGCCACATATATTGTTGCTTCATTTGAGAGATTTTTGTTCACTTTTTTTATTCACTATAAAATTGCAACACACCATTTAGATGAACCCTGTAAACAAACTAGGTGACAGATGACAATCAAGCTCCGCGTGGGTATAGAGGAAAGATGTATCAACTTAGCGACAACAATAATTTCGAATCCCTTCTTATACGAAAGTTTTACATGACCAAATCACAGTACTTTCTTGACAGAATGTATTTCGTTACACGCAGTCGTGGTCTTTTTAACAATAATACGTAACAAATGCATAGGAACTGAACAATGCAAATATTAAGACTTAAAGTTAAATAAAACTAATATCCTTCAAAATTGCAAATAAAGAGTATTGTCTTTAAGTCTTAGTATTTAAATAAATACATTAATATAATTTCAGAAGATCGGAATTTAATAAATTTAATACGACTATCTTCTGTTTTTAATTTCTGTAACATTATTTCATATACAAATCTGTTCTTAAGCGGTAAATGAATTATATGCCTACTGCATATCTACGACCCATTTATTAACACAATAGCAATAAAATGTTTTTCCTACTCTTTAATCCTAATAAAAATCACCAGCCGATTACGAAAATCTTTTTCTAAATCGACGTTCTTTTAATTGCCATTAACTGTTTAATTCTGTCCATAACTGTTATTTATTAAAGACGAAACTTCGATAAAATTGTTGGATTATATATTTTAATAACAAATGATTAGGAAGCAAACAAGGTTAATTACTGTTACTGAATAATTAGTTTTATGAGCGGACTACGCTAGAAGTGATTCGGCAAGGAGGTCCAACTGTACCTAAGTTCGAAAGGGCGCCACCACCGGGAGGAAGAATGAAGCGAGATCAGACAGATGACGGCCGTTCCAAGGAGCCAGGAGTGCAGAGAGCAGGTCCCTACATGTCATGTATGCAGCCCTCACACAGTAAAGACCGATCCTCCTTCTGCAACCAAGGAGTAACCAAAGCTGTCCCCAAAAGGGGCGGCCGGCGTCCACAGGGTTCTTTCTTTGGGGCAAGACCCAGAAGCTAACAAGCCCCTCCCATCTGGTCCAAAAACACAAGACGGGTGGAAATGGACACGCCAATTACGCACGGCAACCCCAAAGGAGAAGGCTACCGATTGACCTCAGTGGGGCCGCGTGGTGATCTAGCACACCTACTAGCTATGCAGGCTAGTACCCGGAATTGGTGAGCCAACCCTCGACCATCTCCGAGCGGCCGAAGCCTCGCCGGAGATACCCGATCTCCCACGGGTATCGGGATCACACTGCCCCCTCGAGTCCAACCCAATCCGAACACACTAAAATTAACCATTAGGCCAGTAAAATCAACACCCCACCCAGCTGTGGTCCGGAAACGGCCCCACCATACCGGGTTCGGAGATCCCAACGTTTTACTACGAGCATATCATCCTGCCATGCACCACTGTAAAACCTACCAACACTTCTACCCTGAAAGAGACCACCAGGGGAGAAATGATGTGAAATCATAATGGAGATGAAATGGAGGTACAGGGAATTCGCTGGATTTAATTAACCTACCCGCATTTGCCTGGATTCCCGGTGAAACCCAGAAAAAGACCCATATTTGTCAGGTAGGTCGCACATGAACTCGGAACTCGCGAATTCGGACCACTGCTGAAACCACCTGAGCCATCTGATATAGATCTATATCGATAGAGAGCGAAAGAGGGAAAGAGAGAGAGAGTAAAATCCTATAATGGCGCTCTCGATTATAACCCCAACCTCGTTAATACGCTGTGAAGTCCATGCGTGTTGTTCTACAACTGCTTACTAATTTAGGATACTTTTAAATTCCCTTATAAGGGCTATTTTTCGGATCAGAAGGAAATATAAATCTGTATTATAGATAGGTTACACATAATTTTCGACACGTGATACGTTTTAAAAGTATCGTTAGTAAACAGATTGTGTGACTATTGAGGAGTTATTGTGGCTCGAGTGTTTTACCTGGAAAACACATTCGGACCAAACCATCGGTGCCTTTTCGTAAAAGGTATTTGTACTTTTCAAAAAGTGCAATTTCAGTGTCTTTTGTTAGTCCTTGATTGGAACTTCTGCAGTGTTTAGCGATTTGTAGTATAGGCACAAAATGGCAAAACGTAAATGTTCCTCTATAGGCGAAAGATTACAAATTCTGCAGAATTATAACGCAAATCCCACCCTTAATCAGAAGGATTTTCCAAAATATTAGAAACTACTTCTAGTCTACGAGCTGACCTATTGCTTCCAAAGGACACCATTGATTTGACAGATCGAAGCATACATATGGTATAGTATATCGGCAAATCATTGGTGAATCTGAATCTGTTAGTGGCAGTGATGTGAATAAAACTACAATACCGCATAGCACGAATACCTGGCAGTCAGGAATCGAAACTCCATAAGCAATGATTGGTTTTTACTTTAAAATGTACTGCACCCAGATCTGAAGAAATAAAGTTGAACATACTGCATTTTCTATTGTGTCAACATTTATTTACGAGGGCTGTTCAGTAAAGAAGTATCACAATTTTTTTTGACAACGTACCTTTACGCATCCTCATAATTTTGATGGCCCTTCTCAAAATAGTCTCCCCTGAATGCGATGCACTTGTCCCAGCGCTTCTGCCAGTCTTCAAAGACATGCTGGAAACTATTTTTCAGAGATCCTTCAAAATCGCCTCCCCAGCCTTCACAGGCCGCGCCGTGGCTCAGTGGTTAGAGCGCTTGACTCTCACCAAGGCGGCCCAGCTTAGATCCCAGGCGACCGCAAAGTGAGATTTCTTGTGGACAACACGGCGCTGGGACGGGTTTTCTCCGGGACCTCTGGTTTCCCCCGCCATCTCATTCCACCGGTGCTCCATCTTCATCTCATGTTTCATCAGTGTCACCGCCTGTGGTGCCGTATGTAGTAAAAACGGGCGTTAAACACTACATATTTCATTTCTCAGTCTTCACCACTGCTTCTGATGACGGATAATGCCTCCCACGAAGGCTTTTCTTCAAGTTAGGAATAGAAAAAGGTCACATGGGGCTAAATCCAGACTATAGGGAGGGTTAGGGATGCACTTAACATTGATTTGTGCAAGATATTCATGCAACAACATTGGCAATATGCGGCCGCACATTCTCGTGGTGTAGCATCCAGCCTGCTTCATGAAAATGTGGTCTTTTGCGCCTGATATGGACTTGCAATATTTTCAGGACATCGCTATATTATTGTCCAGTTACTGATGTGTGTGCAGATACAACATGGTGATAAACCCTTCCATGAATATCAAAAGAATGAGATGACTATAACTTTCCCAGCAGAAGCAACCACTTCTGCCTTTTGGGGGTTGGTGATGAAGGAGATTTGCACACTGAGCTTTGCTGTTTGCTCTCAGGATCAAAATGACGTAGCCAAGTTTCAACAGCAGTGATTACGTTTGAAAGAAACTCCGGATCTTCCTCTAACATCAACTTTAACTGCATGTTACCTCCATTGCAGCGGTAGGCGATACTGAACATGTCTGATCGTGCCTGGTTCTCACAGGCGGGAATCAGGAATACCAACAATGAAACTACTGCGGAGTGTTTGTTTCAAATTAAACTAACAGAATATGATAAGATTGAACTTTAGTACGAAAAATTATGACCGTAAAAATTATGACCATTCTTTATTGAACAGCCCTCGTAGCATACCAAGCAAATGTGTCCCTTATGTATCGCTTTTCGGATCATTATGAGATTAGGCCACAGTTTCTTGAAGAGAATAACTATGTGGTTATACTGCATACAAATTTAACAGCAATACGTCAGTAATTTATTGATAAATATAAATAGAAAGGAGAATACGAATTACATATAATTTCAAAAGTTTGGTCTAACGTTCAGCTTCCAAGAATAGCTCATCGAGAAGGACTGAATTGGCTCAAAAGTGTACGTATGATACCTTTCAGTCTTTAATTGTTAAGCGGTTGGCCTTTGACTCGGCGCGTGGAAGGAATGTAAGGAAATGAGAAATTGAAGTAATTTATCAGCCGCTAGAAGATAGCTAATGCGTTGTTAGGTAATCCAGTTATTCCAAAACCGTAAGAAATCGCAGTTTCCAAGGATTGCAGTTTTGAAAATTTCAAACAGGATTTGAGCAAAGGAACTTCGGCTCAACGTACCAAACACTATCCAGCTCATTGGCAACATGCTGTCACAACATTAAATTTTTCAACTGATCGCATATTTTGCGTAAACTACAAGCCATACTCCCAATACATTTTTGACGGTGTACATACACCTAACAATTTCTTTAGTAACCATTTTAAGCCCCGAACATCCAATTCTATGTAGTATTAGATTAATCTTTGTGACTGCTCTTCCACACAAGCTGTGTGCAAGATAATAATTAGAAAGATAAGAGGGTGGGTCAAAAAGTAATGCCTCCTATTTTTTTCCTTAAATAAGTAAGTTATGTGGAAACTTTGAATTTGGCGCAATTCCTCAAACATTCTTCTCCAATCCCCTGCAGTAGTAACTTCCTAGGTCAACAGGTGCCAGCACTGCTTCCTCTTGCAAAATGGCTCACATCGACATTCGTATTAGACAGCGTTTTGTGATTGCATTTTTCACTGCGGAAGGTGAAACGCCAATTCACATTCACGAAAGATAAAACATGTGGATGGTGATGCAACGGTGGATGTCAGCACTGTTAGACGATGGGTTCATCACTGTAACGAAGCTGAAGGCAAAAACCATTGCCAGATGAAAAGCGAAGTGGCAGGCCGGTGATTGCAGTGACTCCATGCAACATTCACCGAGTCGACGATATCATTCGTGGTCATTGCCAGGTAACAACAGATGAATTGTGTCACAATACCTCCCTCAGTAAAGGCAGTGTGATGAAGATCACTCAACAACTGGGTTACTCAAAAGTTTGTTCACGTTGGGTACCAAGTATGTTAACCGCCCAAAACAAAGAAACAAGGAAAACAATAGCCTCCGAACACTTGCAGTGCTTCAATTTGGAGTGAGAGGAGTTTCTGGAAAAAATGTTACTGCAGACGAGGAAGTCAATGGAATGGCATCACACAACGTCACTGAAGAAGAAAAAAATTCAAAACTCAGCGGTAGGCAGGGAAAGTTATGGTGAGTGTTTTGGGATGCAGAGGGTGTGTTTATGATTGATTTTCTGGAGCAGAGATGTACAATAAATTCTGTCCAATACGTCAGACTCTCAAAAAACTGACAGCAGGTCTTCGCCGAGTCCGCCCAACAGAAACTATGGTGGATGTTCTTCTTTTGCATGACAATGTAAGACCACACACCAGCCGTTACACCACTGCAGAGATTGAGAAATTGGGATGGCAAGTCTTACCTTACCCCCCATACAGCCCTGACCTGGCACCATCAGACTTCCATCTGTTCGGTCCACTAAAGTAAGCTCATCGTGGGATTCATTTTGAAGATGAGGAGGCTGTGAAAACGTCCTTGCGTCTATGGCTTAGGAATCAAGAACGCGTGTTTTACCACACTGGAATACATGCCCTAGTTAAAAGGTAGACCAAAACTGTGGAAAATGGCGGAGATTGTATTGAATAGTGACAAATTAGTCGTCGATGTTGAAGTTTTCAAGCTATATAAATTGGATTCAATTGTCTTGGCAATTAAAATAGAAAAAAGTGGGATGCATTACTTTTTGACACACCCTCGTAGAATAGACAAACTTTATTTAAACCACACTTTGATACTCTGTTTCATATATCAGAATTTCTTAAGTTTAATAATCTTATTACTGAGAAATATTAATTACTTAATTAGTTTAGCCTATTACATTGTTAGGCCGTATTTTTATATAATATTGAATTTTCAAAGCGCAGCCTGGATTTAGCTAACGGATATTTGACTTACATAACGTAGCTCTAACCAGTTAAGCTGCCTCGTAAATATGCCTGCACGTGGCGTTCCTTGTTACCACAGCATCCAAAAATTTAATGCAAAACTGAAGAATTTGAAAATAATAACTAAGCGGTATCTTAAAATAGGAGAGCATAGTATATATTCTGTTACAGGAAAACCTGGACACCCGTTCAGTTATATACAATTAAGCGCGTATTTGCAATTTAGTACCCTGCTTTTTGCTAAAATCGTTTCTCTATCCTGAGAAATGGATATCATGGACCTACCTATTATTACTTTCATTAACAAATTCTCCCCAGAAATAGTTCAAAAGTAAGTAATCCATTATTATGGCATCAGGTATGTAAGCAATAGAATAACAGGGAGTTCTGAAATTTTGCACCAGCTATAAACACTAATGCCGAGCACATAATAAAATTACCTATTTTCGAACACACATTAAAAGAAAATATTACAATGTGGGTTCATTGCTAATGTAAATAGCATTAATGTAGTATAATTAAACATGTGAAGTTAGCGTGAAATGCAGTCATTTACAACAAAAATACAGCTTAATAAAACGTAATGGATATGCAGCTGAAATAATTGAGCCGTTCTCACACAAATGTTAACACACCACTTGCTTAGGTTCCAATTTGCCACTAATTTCTTCATATGATGCGGTTCATTGGTTTATTATTTTTTGTGGTTTTACAGGGAATTCCTTAGGGAATTCCTCTTCGCTGCTGAAACTGATGCTATTTGGTGAAGCGTAGCTGTGTGGGGGATGCAACTTGGTAGAGGTGCAGGCGTTCCCATCCAAGCTGACAATGCAATCTAAGATAGAAACGTCTCTCAACCATGAACTGGATATAATATGGCGATATTTAGATTTTACTGTTCTATAAATATTTCGCTACTAAAAAGTATCCGATTCGGCGGGATGAAAATTAATTATTATGGGCAATCTTTAACTTTTACGCTTCACAGCATCACATTGCTCTTCGCTGGATTTGAACAAGCCCTCTCTAGAACGAGAAACTATCACGTTATTTACAGACAGCACACTGTGAGACGTTCCTGATCCAGAAGTACTTTATAATTGCAGAGGGTGCAATTTAATGAGGTATATATGTTCCTGATTAGGATTATTAAGGGGACGATTTGGCACTACGACTAGTCCTGATCTATATACCAAAGTGGGGTATCCCCAGGAGGAAGGATAAGGTGAGAGAAATATAAAATATGTAGTGTCTAACACCCACTTTTATTACATGCGGAACCCCAGGTGATGAAACTGAGAATACATGATATGGAAATGGAGCACTTTGGAATAGATGGCGGGGGAATTCGGAGAACCCAGAGAAAACTGCCCGAGGCCCTGTTACCTAACACAAATCCCACTTTACGATCGCCTGGGATCGCTTGGTGAGAGTCGAGCAGTCTAACCATTCTGACACAGCGCGGCCCAGAGAAGACCGAGGGAGCCGTCCCAAGGAGCCATAACAGTGTAAAGGGCAGTGTCCCTACACTTTTAAGACTTAAACGGAAACCTCCTCCGGTATGTCAGGACGATGGACATTTCCCCCTACTGTGGTCCCAGCAGCATTTTCGGAGACAGGCAACGGAGAAAGTGGTTACTCAAAGTATGTTATCGTGCCATGCACCGCCAATACTTCTACCCTGAAAGAGACCACCAGACAAGGGATGATGTGAAGTAATCATGAAGATGAATTGGAGGGGCAGGAACTTTGGGCAATTTAATTAGTCTACCCAGCATTCACCAGGCAATCTGGGAAAACCCCGGAAAAGTCCATGAATCAGGTAGGTCGGGCCTCCCCAATGCGTGTCACGGACTAAGCTGGCTGAGCCGGCCGCTCGCTATATGTTCCTGATGCATGGTATATTCATAGAGATTTAAGAGGGGACTTGCTGATGGTCTCTATAAACACTAACAAGAGTTTATTTTAAAGTGTGACTACGAGTAAGATCGCCAGTAGGGTGCACCAGACCGTACATCTCTTGCCAGTTGCACAAGGCTAAGCCATACAAACAACGCATCTCTAAAGATATAGTTGCATTATGTTATTATGTATTTAAATGTTACTAAAGCGCCCCTGATCTCATCCAGGTCCAGGGAGTGCCCTGTACAAACGCTAGGCATCTCTGAAATACCATTACTCAGTTCATTTTGAAGTCGATGTTTTTTCTGCTCTGCCTTATCCATAGCTACGCTCTCAGTTACATGAGGTTAAAGGTTAAAACCCCTTAGCTTTTAAACCCCTACAACACCTGGTAGTTTTGTTATGTAGCATATGATCTCGGCACCGGGTTCCAAACCGTGTACCTTTGCACCTCTCGCAATTCTTATCACCCCCCCCCAAACCGTCATGTAACATATGGCGGAGCGCCGGGCTTTGTGTTTGCAAATTTAGATAACGATCCCTATACCTTGTGTGTGTTAACTTAAATGGTGACTAAGGTGCCAAACTCCATAAAATTTTGATAGATAGAGTCAACATGAAAAATTCAGTGCCATTGCCCGGATTTGAACCATGTTAGCTCAATGGCTTAGAGCGACTGGACGGAAACCAGGAGATCCGTGGTTCAAATCCCGGCCATAGCATTGAATTTTTCATGTTGCCTCTATCTATCAAATATCTTAGCCTAGATCCGGCTAGTGTGGAGAAATGATTAATTTCCATCAATTAACTAAAATAATAAGAGTTAAATGATGAAGCCTGGGACTTAAGTACTTACAATAGTAAGTTTGTTGTTTGTTGTTGAGAATTATGTTTTCACCCCCCCCCCCGGTATACCAAGTTCCGTAACCCTTGAATCTAAGTTATCATAATTGTTATTGATTGTTAGATTTTAAAGATTGCATTCTATATTTAGTTCTTTTATCACATATAAGATACAAATACTTCTGTAATGCTAAACGTAACAGACAGTGTTAAAACATTCCCTAGTATAATTCCTAATATAAGAATGTTTCTTTATGCTAACTTTAGATTCAGACATTTGGTTTTGTTTATGGTATTTTCAAGCACAATAATATATTACTTTCCGCAGAGTTTCTTCTCAGCATGTGCATACAATACTAACACGTAATTTTTGAGGAGTATTATTGTTGTATTTTTTTATTCATTTTATTTTGTATTGCCACATATTTACTTGTTGTGTTACTGCAATTTACTATTAGTTTCAATAATTTTTGTGGGTACCTCTACCTTATTGGTTAATTGTCCTTATATGGATTTGTCCTCTATGTTTCTAAGTGATAGCCCGCGAGTCAGGAAATCCGTAAGCTGAATTAACGAACATCAATTATAATTAAATAACTCAGTTCAACCGTATATAAAATAAAATTTAAAAAATTCCAGTGATAAAAACAGTAAAAAAAGGAACCATTAGCTTTGTAAAAAGATGTACTTTTTACTTGAGGCTGCAAACTTGGAAACAGTAGACTAACGCTAAACCAACAGAACCACCCGTGCGATCTCTTAGATCTAAGGTCAACGCATTAATTTGAGAGGAATTAGATTTGATTTTTAAATGAAGTGTTTAAATGACTGCCTCTGAGTCCTGGCGGTTAGTATGCTACCTTCTAAATTCCGACGTCTCGGGTTTGATTCCCGGCTGGATGACAGGGACTTTTCTTTAACTAGAATATTGCTCGTTATCCTTTTCAGGGTTTGTGTGTTTATGTGTCAATTTAAAGTATGTGACCGCTGATGACTAACTGGCATTTTAAGGGAAGGGACCTCACAAAATATGTTTATGAATGAAATATAGCACTCGACTATGATTCATTAAATGAACTATTCAATAGTTAAATCAAAATAAAGTTTATTTAAGCTACACGTCGTATAAACATTGTAATGCATTTAATATTAACCAAGAAATATACAAATAAGCAGTTAATCGATGGAAATAATTCATTTCTTCACACTAGTCGTATACAGGCTACGGAATCGGATTGATACAGTCGACCTGAAAAATTCAATGCCACGGTCGGGATTTGAACAACGGATCTACTGGTTTCCGTCCAGCCGCTCTTACCCATTGAACGATCATAGCCAATTTGCCAGCGTGATATTAAATTCTCCAACTGACTCGTATATTTCCCCGGTAAACCACTAGGGGCTCTCGCATTCGAGATACATCCATTGTGGTGCCATACCATTGTACGTGAGTCCTAGAATTCATAATTTAACTCTTGTTATTTAAGTTAATTGATGGAAATTATTCATTCCTTAATTTGAACCACGGATCTCCTGGTTTGCGTCCAGTCCCTCTAACCCATTGAGCCACCACGGTCAACGTGCCGTCCTGACATTAAATTGTCCATTCAACTCGTATATTTTCCATGTAAACCACTAGGAGCTCTCAAATCCGAGATGCACATTTTCTGGCGACATACTATTGTAAGTTCTTGAGTCACAGGCTTCATCATTTAACTCTTATTATTTTATTTAATTGATGGAAATTGTTCATTTCTTCATTGGAACCACGGATATCCTGGTTTCCGTCCAGTCGCTCTAACCCCTTGAGCTACTATGGTTAACGTGCCGTCCTGACATTAAATTCTCCATTTGATTCTTATTTCCCCGGTAGACCACTAGGGGCTCCCGCATTCGAGATACACCGTTTGTGGCAACTTACTTGAGACCCAGGCTTCATCATTTAACTCTTATTATTTAAGTTAATTGATGGAAATTAATCATTTCTTCAGTTGAACCAGGGATCTACTGGTTTCCATCCAGTCGCTCTAACCCATTGAGCTACCATGGTCAACGTGTTATCCTGACATTAAATTCTACATCTGACTCGTATATTTCCCTGGTAGAGCACTAGAGGCTCTCGCATCCGAGATACGCCGTTTCTGGCGACACACTATCGTAAGTACTTGAGTCCCAGCATTCATCATTTAAGCCCGCCTCGTTAGCGTAGATGATAGCATGTCCTCCTTACGTTCAAGAGGTCCCGAGTTCGAATCTTGGTCACGTTGAGTTACCCGGATAAGATTTTTCCAGGGTTTCCCTTATCCTGAAAGACGAATGTTGGGTAAGTCTAAGATCCATGGATCCCGGGCTTATTTGAGCATCATTTCACCCATTTCATTCATCCTCCGATATGACTAAATGTTGGAGGACGTAAATTACACAAAAAAAAGAAAAGAAAGGAAATTATTCATTTCTTCACACTTAGCTGTATACAGGCTAAGGTATTGGAAACCAGTAGATCCGTGGTTCAAGTTCCAGCCGTGGCATTGAAATTTTCATGTCGGCTCTATCAATTAAATAAGCAGTGTTGCTTCACGATTTATCCTCTTGTTGCGATTCTTTATAATTTGTGTTGTTAACGAAGTGATATATAATTGGAGGATCTGTGAATTTCGCTCTGTGAATTTATGTACGGGCGGTCAATATAAAAGGAATTCTTGTAAGATGTAGGTAGATACGTTGTGCGCAAAGGCGATGTACTCCTCAATGAAACTGAAAGCGCTCGTTGTTGACACTTAGGCAACTAGCTCGACTACATGGATAGCTGACGAAGCGATATGGTTATTTGCATTGCGAAAGACGTTAAGTGCTGATCAAGAACTGATTAAGATATTCCTCTTCGATCACTTGACAAGCGAGCAAGTAGTCGCACATCTGCTTTAAGGCTAGTCTGTAGCTGCAAGTATTCCTTAGCAAAATTGTTCCAGGCAAGTGCTCTAATTTAAAAACAGATATGCTACATCACCATCCCCATCCATCCTCATTTATCGTTTCACGCTTTCACATGATCTTCCATGTCATTCTTTTCTATATAATACATGTTTAAACTTTAGCAGAAATGGTTAACAGCTTGACATTCCATAATCGTTCCATTACATGCCAGAAACAACTGAGAAACTGAGCACCTTTAAGGGAATGTAGTACCGACATTGGCTAAAATTATGGGAAAAATATTTTTGTTTTGTTTTCGAGCTAATAAAATACTTTGAACCTTATAGTATAATAATGCAACTACAGGCATTTAAATACCCTTACATGGCAATTTAAATGCCGTGTGCACGTGCATGCCGGCCCTTGGATTCACGGAATTCTGTCATTTGAGTTCGATTGAATCTACTAAATTAATACATTTGAAATTAGCGGGCAAAATTTCTGGTGGAATTTTGTGAGTTGGTATCATGGTTATTTCTTACAATATGTGGCACCATGGAAACAAAACACTGACCGCAAACATTGAAAGCAAATAGTAAAGTTTATATTTTTGCTTTTGTGTTGGTCGTGGTTTTCTTGTGTTTCTCGTTAAACTACATACTCTTTGTATATAATTAATGAGTTTTAGTGTGCAATTTAACATGTATAAAGATATTTTATACAAAAAACGTGCATATAACTGTTATATAGGTTATAGGTAAAACATTCTTTGAAACAACAGACCTGTTTTTGACTGTGTACATAGTTAGGATCATGAATAGGCTAAACGATACATGGGAAGAAACACCTAAACATAACACAACAATGTGAACATACTTGAGGCCTAATGTGGTAAGAAAACTAATTCCTGAGTACCAAAGGCTGACATCATATGAAATCCTAGGATATGTACATTTGGTAAGACACAAAATGCAAATGAAAGTTTGATATGGCATAAATGCCCAAAATAAATATTTGTTTCAAAGAAGAGGCTTTAGGTATCTGTGACATCAACCATAAGTGAATTAAATTTTTGTTGTTGTGCCTCAGTCAAGCTGCAATCAGGCATAATGGACACAGAATTCACCAGCATCTCTAAAAATTGGCCAAGGGAAGGGCCAATTAAGCTTATTTCATTCAGCAATTTCTGCGAAGGTAACTCCTAAAATATCCAGAAGGAAACTAAAATTGAAGAAAACTGCTGCAGAAGAGAGAAGGAAGAGGTAAGAGGTTCCAACTTATCTACCTGGAGGGTTTTAGTCTACTTCAAGGCATGTAGCTCAGAAGGAAAATATTTTGGACTTTAAAATTTGATTTAAATGTTTTTTCAACATTTCTTGTCATTCAAAATGTTCCGCACGATGCAATTTTGATTCAATTCCTCTAAAATCTTCAACATATGCTCTTAGAAAGCAAACAAAGTTTCCGGCATATGAATTTTTAATATTCATTATATTTTTAAATTTATTGATATAAAAAGTCAACGGTTTAATCATTTTTTTTTTTTTTTTTTTTTTTTTTGCTTTTTTGTTTGATCCATTACCTATTTTTCCTCTAGAACTAGAGGCAGTATAAGAAATTCATATGATAGGCCTTTTCATAACCATCTGCATATTTTTAGAAATAGAATTTTGCCCAAATTTTGAATTTCACAAATTAATTACTCAAAATCTATTAAAGATATAAAAACCAAATTTTGAATTCTATGTCCACTATGCACCAGAATTAAGTGGTAAACTTTTCACCAAGATTGGTTGAAAATTGCTGTATTTCGGGTTTTCGGTGCTGCATCCCCTTAAACAAATATTGAAAATGTCATAGCAGTATCCGAAGTATGTCATATTGCAAAAAGTTTATTTAAAATAAACTGTGTTTCTTTTTATAACTGCGCTTCCTTTAAAACGGCTGTAATAACTTGGTTGAAGAAAAATATGTTGAAAATATGAAAAATGAAATGCACGTCTTGAATTTTGTATAAATCCCCTATATTTACAAGTCTTCAACAAATAAATTAAATTGCAAAAATATATACTTCTTATCAATTAGCTATTTTAATAATCTGAATCATTCCCAAAGTATTCTTTCTATATGTTAAAATTTATATAGGTTTAATTTTCCATCAGTTAGGCGATTATGCAGCTTTTACATTTAATATTATTGTTAAAACTGTTTATTATATAATTAAGCGTTACCTGTATATATCGGGTGGAAGGAAAATTATTACTTATTTAAAAATAGTCACAAATCTCATTATTAGCACCTCCTGTAACTTCAATTTCTTTCAAGACCATTTTAAGCGGAAATATTTTTAAAGGAAAAAAGAATTTTCGAATATTTTAAGATTTGCTGAAAGAGCATATATATCTGTTTTACCTGCTTAGCCAGGTGAATACCAAGTAAAGTGATGTTACTTTCGCTTTCACAGTGTCGTGAGTCCCATGAGCGTAAATAAACAGATTCCACATCTCAATCTTATAACTCAAAACCTACGAGATCTTTATTGCCAGTTCTGCATTTAACTGGAATACCTATGTTTTACGATTTATAATGCTGTACTGAAACCAAAACCTTTTTTGACACATAAACATAAAACACAATCATTAGGGCTGTACTGGATGCTCAAAGCTATCCATGCAATTGGAACTACCTTAATATACAGCCAAAACTTGTAGGCTATGCTTATTCTGCAAACGTTACAGAGAATATTGGGAGTTTGGGACTCTGTGGTTGGATTCCTTTGATTAATTTAAGGTGACTCTATCCACTTTGTTTAGCAA